>JAQFYC010000176.1:0-75384 GCA_034694165.1 Tomocerus mixtus | reverse complement strand
TAACTTATGTTTAATTGCTTAATTGCGTAACTTGCTAATTGCTTATACTGTACTATGTAGTTTTGTATATCGAAACAGATGTGTTCATTTATGGGGTTGGACGGGTTAGTACTATTTCCCGAGTTTGCTCTTATAATAAGCACATGTTTATGCACATTGATATTGACGAGAAACATTACCAATCATAGTTATCGTATATGTTCCAAAATGTCGGGTCGTATTCATAATTTAGAATTCATAGTCATAAAATTGTATTCCCTCAGCCGCTACATCTGAATTATTTAGGGCTGTTGTGTATATTATTTTTTTGTGTAGAAGAATTTTGATCCCAGAACAATTATAAGCCAAAACTGTTATGATTTTATGATTTGCAATAATTTTATGAAACCCCTCCTGTTGTCTTTATAATTGAAAAGAAAAAAACCACTTATTGAGAGTGAGTTGCTATTTATGAGTATATCTAATTAATTACTATAAGTGTGGATATTACAGACAGTTTTATGTCCTTACAGATTTATTATGCAAATACATGACAATAACTAATTTTCTCACATATTTCAATTTGTCTATTGTTTGCATGTCTAGATTATTATTAACTCTTTATTTATATTATCCTACTGTAGCTAAAGCGAGTAATATTTGCGTCTACCACAATTACTTTTCATTCTTGATGTATTTCTGCTGAGCTAAACTCCACTCGTTTTACATGAAAAATATACACAAGAAGGTATCTCTTATTTAATAAATAATTATAACCATACAGTAATTAATAGTAGCTAGTCGTCCCCGTAAAGACTGCATAACAAAACGAACGCGATGCCTATTGTATTTTCTATTAATATTTGTACATACAAGGACTCATTACAGCAACTAATACCTAACCTAACTACACATAATTAAATACATAATTGATAAAGCCTTGGTGATTGTTTAACCGTAAGCAATAGCTAAGAAATGATTTGAAATTACAACTTAATAATAGTATATCTCTAGTTATGTTTGCTTCTACAAAGATAGATTTAATATATTATGTCTTATTTTTGCAACACGCAGAACACACATACAACAACGCAACCTGAGTTAAATTCAAAGGTAGCAGACAAGATGAAGTCTAAAGTGATATAATATGTTAACGCTAACGCATTCAACTGGCACAGAATAGCATAGAATTTAGCCCTTTAAATGTAATACAAATATACACAAATCATAAATCTCTGCCCGTCATTGCCCATCTTAAAAATATTTGTATTGCGTATGTAGAATAGCCCTTGTTATATTATATTACTGTAAATTCTCATCTTTGTTTGTTTATTTAATCTTGTAAATATTCCTTTGTAGCTTTGTTTGTAGTATTACAGGTATGCAAGTATTATGTGTCAGTGAGAACGGTTGCTGTTGGGTTTGGGTGCTCCATTCCACAACAACAACAACAACATGATACAATAAATGTAATAGACATTACAGGACAATCGCAGTAGTAGTATTAGAGTAGATACTTTTGTGGTGAGCAGATGAGATGAGATGCACTGAACATGTTATTAAATATAAAATTAAATTACTACAAAGATTGTGCAGATTAGAGATGTGCAGAGGAAGGGATCTCATATAGTACACTAAGTATACAATAAATATGTACAGTTGTCTTAATAAGGAGATGGGGAGCAAAGACTAATAAAGCTAATAAGAGTAACAAGGAGAGCTTAAGTAAAGTGGAGGAACAGTAAAGACGTTTACCTCAGCAAACGGGATCTGAAGGAATGATTGGCCATTACATTGTAAGATTTGATCTCCTGGGCGAAGACCCGCTTCTCGTGCCACACCGTTAGACTTGGTCGACTGCACGAAAATACCTGGGCGCTCTGGAGGTCCTTTGCAGATGCTGAAACACAAATAATCAAAATTAATTGACCTTATTAGTTATTACCTACGAGATTATAAGTGTATCATTATATACAGATACTAACAAGTTAATTCCTACATTGTGGAACTTCTGTAATTAGACCATTAAACAATCTTTATTTCAATCACGCAAAATTAAAACATTTTTAGGGAATTTTTTACTGAGATGTAAATTCATATTTTAATTCTTTTAATCACATTTTAATTAGGTATATAATAGTAATATGCAAGGAGTCTCGAAAAGCATGGCAAAATTGCTTTAACCAGAGTAGAAACTTTTCTGTTACAAACTTAATTGTTGGTACTAATTATAATTGATTGTGTATCAACATGGGGCCAAGAGTAATTAAGTGCGGGAGGATTAGGAAGTAATTAAAGTTCTTTAGGCATTTTAACGTATGGCCGAGTACTCTTGCATTCTTTATTTACGTGGGAGTCAATTGCTAGTATTTGTAATATTAATACATACGCGAGTCACGTTTACCTCCACGTATCATTAGCGAATACGTAATTTAATAGCACAAGAGTCCAAAAAAGTATAATTATCCCCATCAAAGCTTTTTTGCGTACTTTTCTTAGTGATATTGGATATGTACATAGTATACATTGACTCAAATAATAAAATAATCTCACAATTTGGAATTAAATGATGAGACTCAGGCGGAACGGGTCACGTTGCTGATGAATACAGAATAAATAAATAAGAGGAGGCTATCAAATAGGAGGAGGATAATATTATGATTAAGTATTATGTTATCTTTTGTTCTGTACAACAGTCACAATTAAATCTGCTTTTTGCGAGTCTCACTTGGTTTGGCATGCTGAAAATCCATTACTGAACTCGAGAAAGAAAACATTTCTTATAACTTCTGACAATGAGAGTTCTGTGTATTCTATGCACTTCTAAGTCATTTATGTATGTACGTATTTTGTTTTTACTTGCATAGTGTTTCCCTCATTATCTATCAAATATTTTAATTGTACTAAATATACGACAAACAATGTTTTTACGGCAATTTATAATTAAATTCAATTACACCGCACCGGTCTCTCCGGTGCCGTACTATTAAATACTAATAGTATAATCCAATTAATATTACTATAAGAAAAGTTCCTCTGTGCTTACATTATTAATTACTTAAGAAAAGTATTTAAGATTAGGACAACCTTATAAATATTATTCCAGCTTCTGACACTTTAAGAATAAATGCAAAATTGCACTCTAACCAGAATTACTTAAATAAGTTCAATTATGCATCCATGTTTTATGTTTGAACTATTTTGTATTATTTTTGTTCTGCATTTAGGCTTGAATTATTCGAAAGATATGCAAATAAAGCAAGACAAGATAAAAGTAATAGGATGATTATTAAATTAAATTCAAAGCAATACCCAATTATGTTATTATAATTTGCATTACTGAGGAATTAAATGTAAATAGCATTCTGCATGAATTCTGAATATGAATTTATGGCATGACATTATTTAGGAATCGAAATCTGCCTCCGTCTGTATTCAGTAGTAATGTATGTATATTATGAAATAGCGACAACAAAAATAATATAGTGGGAGCAGACTATGTTAATAGAGAGAGAGATAGCTTAGCTTTTCGTAAAGCTAGATTAGATATTATATTATTCTTATATATTATGTAGAATGGAATATACTTATTATAGAGTTTATTAGAGAGAGAGGATGTTGACTGATTGTCAGAATCTGTTCCTCAATTACAATTTTCCTTGGAATTAGAACGACTGCCTCTCCTACCTGACTTATAGTTTGAGTCGAGTGATGTGATGTGATTTACATTTACATTTACCTACATCACTAAGGAAAGGTCGCCTAAAATGAATAACAGTAGTAGTGCAGCAATACTTTAGCGAGTTGTAGGCAGGTGAACACTACGAGTCACTATATCTCAGGACCCCACCGTCAAACCTTATAAGATTGGATGGAACCATAAATTGTATTTTTCTTAGAAACGTTCTTACTCCATAAATACTCCAAGAAAATATTCTTATTGGGATAATGTTAACGATTTTTATACTATTTTTCATGGAGAAATATTTTGTGAAATTGCTCGACTATTCTACCTATAAAGCTCATTTGATGGGTGTTGATATACTCTGGTAGGAATCATACAAGTCATAAACCGCAGTGGATGAGTAGTGCAACGTCTTGCTACTTACCTTTCTAACCTAATTGTGCAAGGAGTAAGTTGGATGTATAATGTATGGCATGGATCTCTAAAACAATATTATCTATTCATTCAGTTTTCCTTTGTACATTACAGTTTACAGTGCAGTAGTTAGTTAGTTAGTCTCTCTTTACAAATATTCCACCTCCTCTACTACTATTTACTATTTTATACGACATCTTATTTAGATTACACTATGCAATATTATGCATGCATTCACTCCCACCACTGAGCTAATCCATTCTTTACTTAAAGAACGAGATGAAATAACAGAGATTTCTGCATTCAGATTCTGATTATTCTTTCGTTTCTGCAATTGTTTCTGTTGTGTGTGTATTTATGTATTTTTATTCATCATCCTCTAAAGTTTTGTTTCGTTCGTTGAAGAAATTATGAAATCCATTTTGCTAACCATTTGAATTTGAACTGAATTAAATGCCAATGTGAATGAACTTTTTATACAGGCTGCATGGCTATTCTGCCTCTAATTAGATCTTTTAGAAACTTCTTCTATTTATTACGATAGCTAATTACGCCTCTTTATTATTCTCCTTTATCAGCAAAGAAGATTAATTCATCTGCCATATGTCAACTGACAACTACCTATGTAAACATATTTCAATATTAAATATAATTCTCATTCAAGATTTAATTTAAGCATTGCTGTAAATATTGGGTTTTTGTATGGATGTATGTAATAGTACATGGCATAAATATTGTCTCACACTTCTATTGATTGAAAGAGGACATTTCATTTGTACATTCTTGAGTCTATTCCACATTTATGAATGTACTGACATTATGCACGTTGTCGTTTAGCTAATAAATATCATGTAGGTAATTAATTTAACATTTATTGAGCTAACCAGCACTAATAATTACAAAGCATCAACAATTTCATGAAATATTATTATTGTATTCCTACTTACTTCTAAGAAAATACATAACGGAATATTTTTCTGCAAGTCGCTTCAGTCCCTTTATAAACAGATTCTTTTAAATCAAGACGGAAGGATCCGTTCGTAAAGGTGTTAAATAAATACAGAAGGATAAAAGTTCTATTATTACGTGATTAGTTAGTAAATAGAAATGACTAGTTACGAATTAAGTGATTAGATGAGTCCCAATCTTATCTACAATACTTAGGATTACAGCTACACGACACTGCTACAATAAATTATGTTTATATTTATATAATAGGAATACCAGATCTATGTTTACTGCACTAGTACTATGTATGTAGATTGGTGGCTAATTATATTATTGAATTATGTAATTATCTACATTCTGAATTAACTGTTTAGCATTTAGCTTCTGATATAATGATGTCTAAAAATAATTTCAATTTAATGATAAATAGCTCTAGGGATTACATTAGGTGGCATTTATTGAAATGGCATTGAATATTTTGATTGACAAGTTAACTGAAGAGTGCTGACAAGTTGCCCTACTTATTTTGCATTGATCGAATTTATTCGTTTAGTAAGTATGTATGTACTAGTAGTGCAGTACCATGCAGATATAAGAATAGATTCATTATTCAGTTGGTCAGGGAGTGAGTAAGTGTCAAGTCGTCCCGTTCCTTCTGTCTGCATCCCAATAAATATATTGCAGATCTCTACTTGTAATCTTTCATACGGAATCCAATTTATCTCTGCTGTCGAGAACATAAATAAAAAATGTGTATAGAATGCATTTTATCCTCGTTACTATCTATCCGTCCTTTTAAGCTAAAAGAAAAACTACATTAACTAACCTTTATAAGCACATTTATTTGAGTC
Source organism: Tomocerus mixtus (assembly GCA_034694165.1). Classification (NCBI taxonomy): domain Eukaryota; kingdom Metazoa; phylum Arthropoda; class Collembola; order Entomobryomorpha; family Tomoceridae; genus Tomocerus; species Tomocerus mixtus. The sequence continues at coordinate 69,507 of JAQFYC010000176.1, read as the reverse complement.
AGAGTGAGAAGATAACACTTTTTCTTTTGCTGTACATACACAAGAATTTACTGGGGCATAAAAATACATTTCTTTGCACTGTTCAAAATAATGTAGAGCCATTATTCTTGTTTGCTGCCCACTGCTATGCTATGCCACTTCTTCGTAACATTTTACATACTTGCATCTTCACAGAATAGACAATCAACAGGAATCTTCTAATATTATAGTAACATAAATCTTACACGTCTTCAGATCTCCAAATCTTATTAAGTAGGTAGATAGAGATATAACGTAGCGTAAACTAACTAAATCTAGTTACATTTGCAATACCAAAACTTATACTGAAAAAACTAGAGGAATAGAAAGCCAAACTTAAATAACCTACGCAGACCAAGTTTCAGAAATGCCCTAGAATTCTTAACAATAGAATAAATATTAGACTAGAGCAATGGACGTCCTTTGATGATCATTAGTATTCACCTTTTATCTATTATTATTATTATTACTTACTATGTAACCTATTTTAAGGCTAATGAGTACCTACGGGAGTCCTGTAAGTGTTTGTTAATAATATTATTATGTACCAAGAAGATATGTTAATATATTTTATATATCTATATATTAAATAGGTATAAGAAAATTTTAATACAAGGCGAACATATCGTAATTTGCTAAGGTTAGGCTAAAACCAAATCTAATTCGATTCGGTAAAGTTATTGGCATATGCAATAGCTTACCTGTGATATTATAATACATTTCTTATATATAAATGCGTACTTCTGCAAGATGTGCGTAATGCATAGATATATGTTTGTGTATTAAACTAGGTAAAGATTTCAGTACGGTTGTATGTGAAAGCAAGAAACATTCCTTCTGTAAATAGATATTACGCTCAATATTATTTTCAGATTTCACATAATTCGTCATTAGGATGCGTGAGAGGACAAAAATGGAACTTCTGAATGAACTTGAATTGAATACAATTAAGCTCTACGACAAAAACCAAAAATATGTATTTAGTTAGCTTTACGCTTATTTTGCCTATACATTATAGAGAATATATTTAGGTAGTAGCTGTCGTCAGACACTAAGGATGAGTACAAAGGAGAACAAACTTCCTTAACAAATTTGAATCTAAATGAAGGTAAAGAAAATGCAAGTGATTCACGCAGTTTCTTAATGTATCTTTAATATCAAAACATCGAAATATTCACAGAGCCGGAGTTCTATCCTTAAAATCGTGTTTGTGTTTGTGAATGTACCTACATAGTACATTCACAACACAACCATTATCACAGGAACAATCATCCATTTGAATAAATCGTTCCAATTAATATAGGAGCATTAAATACTTCGATATTTAACAATAAGTAGAAAGAATTGAATTGGGGAAGGGAAATTAGTACCGCGAATCAGTAACTATGAAGATTCGTGAATTTTACCGTCCTTGATATTGCTTTAATATAAATGAAATATTTATATACGTTTTAAGTTCATACTACAGCGTGTGTATGCTGTGTACCTGTACGATTACTTATATGCAAACAATTTTCCTTTTTCTTTACATTCCTTGAACTTGCATGCAATGGCAACTCAAGGATGAGACATGAATGAATTGCAATGCAAGCAGTTATTATGTATAGTTTGTATACCTTAAGATTGAGAATAAAAGAAAATCTTCTGCTCTGTGATCTCCGTAAGTCGAAAGTAAACCAAAAACAATAGCAAACATGTTCTTAGGTTTAGTATACTTATACGCTGATAGGTACTCTGCGCATAATAATTATATATTTAATTACTATAAATAGATGTTCACGTAAATATATTTACTTAACTACCTGGTCATTGTTTGTACTTATATTTTATAGAAATTAAAAATTGCAGTGTGTCATTATTCGTACCTTGCCTTCTGTAGAGCCATTAAAATATTGAAATTTATGAGCATACATTTTTTCTCGATTATAATTAAGTTAGCCGCATAACTCAGTTAATTCACAAGAACGTGGTAATTAATTGCAAATTCATAAGTTTGCAAAGATTTGGGTTGGCCGGAACAAAGCGAATTACTCAAATGCTAATTGCATAAATATTTTCTCGTAAACACACCTGAATATTTTGTACTACGGCATGAAATACTTTGGCATGAAAGGATTTTGTGCCGTGCATTGTGCTACATTGACACTTACTTGTCATTTGGTCTAACTAACAATAAGTACTTATGAAATGTTGACCAGAGTCTGTTGTGTTTTACATGCTAATTCAATATTTAGCTTCCTTGTAAGAACTTGCCCCAGAATATTTTTTGCGTTTTTTCATATTTCCATGTCCATCTTTTCCATACCTACATTCCTGTAATTGCATACTTTGTTAAATAGTGAAATAAATACTAACCATTTTCATATTGTGTCACTTATTGTTACGATTTGGCGAAGTGGAAGATAACGAAGGAATAGCCGACAAAAATTAAAATTGATAACTATTCACATCACTCAGCTAAGTAGCAATTAATACTATCAACACTTTAATTAGGCTTACATTACAATTGTCCTACAGGTTTCCCAATTAAAAAATGAAGAATCTTGACAAAGTTTATTACAGTATTTGGTGGAATTATGTCATTTGTTGTCTTTTCTTATTCGACATTCACAGTATTACGAGATTCTTCTAAAATGTACTTTTAAAATATCCTTCATCAGATTGAAGTATTCTGACAAAGGCTACGTAGCAAAAGATATAATAAATAAATGATGCAATTGTATTTAGTAAAGATTTCTCCTCAAGCTAAATAACTACAATATGTACGACTATTACAGACTGCAATAACGTGTAGATAAATTATTATTATATTGTTACCTGAGGGTACTACGGGGAACTGACGTACAAATACATCGCACCACACACACGTACCGCAACCTACACGGATCCTGTCCTGTCTACCAGGGTCCATGAGGTTGTCCATTCGGTGGGACAGACTGGAGTTTCACAGGCAATTCCCTTCCTCCAATGCCCACTACAGCGTACACGCAACTGCTAACTACTATTACATGTAGTTACATGTAGGTATGTACAATTGATTAATTCGGACGAGATTGAATGTCCGAATCCTTATTATTATAGTTTAGGAACAACAGTTATTCGGTTCCAAACTTCCAGTCACTCTAATTTATATTTATAGTTATCCGAATATAATTTAGACAGAAGTACACACCTACAAAGGGACATTTATTCCCATTCCACTCACACATCTTGCATTCTAAGATCTAAGATCCTAAGTGAACACATTCACACACACAGCCATACAAAGAGGAGGCCGAGACCCGAAACAAGCAAAAGACCTGCAGATGACATCTTCTCCTCCACTACCTCCCTAGAAGACCCCCGGGTACAAGTGAGGCTTTGTCTAACTAAAGGTCTAACTAAAGGAGTATGTAGAGAGAGAGTAGGCCCTGGCCCTGGGGTCACTAGCGGTGCTAGCGAAATCCTAGAGGAAGCTACCACAACTCTCGCATAATGATAACCTGCTGTGGCATTGGCATTGGCATACCCTCAGGGGGTTGTCATATAAAGTCAGAATACCAAGACTATAAGTTAAACTAATTATTTACTCCATATGTACAACATTACTAATTGGTCACACACGCTAGTATAGTACGTACATATTTTATGTATTAGTATCTTCCTAGCTATAAGATTATGCCCATACCTAACTAACAACGTCACAAGTCTTATAATTATAATGCTACACCATCATAACAAAGGAGATACACACTGTAAACGATAATCATCCAATTTCTTCTACTTAATATACGGTAAAATATAGGGTACGTACATATTCCCTTATATTATGCTACGCTGTTGTTTATATTTGATAGTTGATGTTGATGTATTCATTTTATACTACAAATAAAGTTAACTATACGCTATAATGTCATATCATATTACATATTCAACAGTAATAACGTTTAACGAAAATCATTGAAGATGAGCTAGTGAGGAGAAATGTTCATCTGCGACTCATCTCTTATTAATATAGACAAGAGAACCGAAATTGTTTTTTTTGCAAAATTTAATGCATTCTGCTGTACACACATTTTTATTCTCTAGATGAGAACAATCATGTGCATTCTATAAAATCATTGTGTTATTGGTATAGTATAGTATAGTTAGGGTGACCATTCTACACTTTAGCTGTAATATTTAAGAGATTAATTCTCTGCCCGTCCGTCATCTTCATCTCCTCCTTCCTTCTTACATACTATTATTATATCTAATCATGTCTTTATTCCACGCATTATTTAGACATTTACTAGTACAACAACTAAAGGATGAGGAAGAAATTCATTTCACAATGCAATATTCATTTTACAACTATCCACCTGTGATTTTCATATTAATATTAATATAATATAAAGCTAATCTAGAAAATAAAGGTAAACATTATAAAACTGTATTCTATGAGTTTGGAAGTAAGGTAATCAAAAGGCAATTTCCTAGTTCACAACTAAACTCACTGTCACTATTAAATTGCAAAGCAAGCATAAAAGCAGAAACTTATTCTTCCTTCACTTCACTCTCCTCATCCTCATCTCACATCTCTAGCAAATAAAAGTAAACACATAAAGTTTAATGTCTTGTGTGTTCTTTCTTGAATGCATACACATTCTCATCTTAACATCTTTAAAATGTGCTCATCTCTATGTGTATTATTATTGCCATATATGTACGAAATCTCTTCTTACGTATTTGCACGTCTTTATGAATGCAGTTAAGCTGCTCTGTTTATGTTTAAAACGTTTTATGTGAAGAAAGTAAAGGCAACAGTCATTCAAAATCATCGCAATTCTTCTTGTTCCTTCGTTCGTTCGTGATTATTATCTACTAAATATTTAGAAAACCTCAATTTCACTTTACCATAAGCACATTTTTCAGTTCAAACAAAAATACTGTGTAAACTGCACAAAGTAAAGGGATAGCAAAGTAAATATTACCTTGTAATCCTATAACACTAATAGCTATGCAATTACTGATACACATTTTTGAGCCATTCATTCATTCTTAACTCTTAATTCAAACATTTTAAAAGGGATATACTAAATACCTATAATGCAAACACATAATATTTAGTACGTTTACAAAGAGTAAGTTTCCGTCTCAACATAAATGTTAATAGCTGCCTATTTATGTATATTTGCAGAATATCTTTATAGTAAAAATACGACTACAATGTACACTTTGAAATCTCTAAATTTAGGTACGAGTGGTTAAAGAGCGCTGAATTTTTGTGTTTTAAATATTAAAAAAGAGAAATTTATAAAATGCTTACCAGCATCCAAGTCCAGAGTGTCCATTTGTATCAATGTATATTTTGGCTTCAGTGGCGTGGAACTCTGTTCTGGAGTCGGGTTGGGAGGAAGTGTCCGACATCCTGGAAATGAGGGGGAGGTGTCGACTGTGGTGATCTGGAGGCAACTCTGGAGATGGCTCTTCAACTAACTTCCATGTCAAAGGGTCTCCTTGTTTCCTAATTGTTTTACCACAAAACGAAAACGTCAGATCACACTAACTCAATTATTTAATTGCAATTAATTCTATTGAAAGAATTCACACCGAACTTATTTTCAACATGTCACAGTAGAAGACTCTCCTTATAAAATTTCATTACACTTCCAAAATATTCACACGCATTTGTGTGTTATGAAAAAACCACGGAGAAAGTGTTTATTTAAATTAAGTATTTAAGTATTCCCTGAAAAGTCTGTAGGTAATGTCAATTGTACGAAAATAAAACCAGAAAATGGAGCACAGGGCCAAAGCCAACAGATGCACTCACAAATGCAAACTGCTCCAACAAATGAGAAATCAAAATAGAGAGCAACTTTGTACAATTTGGTCGTTAAACTCACGAATCTTTAAATTGGTTTATTTAACTGTTCCCAGTATAGTACTTGTCCATATACGCGAATTTAAATGATACTTAGCTCACTGAATAGTAAAAATAGATAAAAGTACGTTGTGAGCAAGAATTGGTAGAAATTAATTTAAAACTAAACTATTTTAAACTTTACTCCTATAACTAATCGTATTAGCTAAGATAATTTTTCTGTTCAACCGAAGATAAAGTTCTAAACATAAAAAAGATTGGGAGGATGAATGGTGGATATGTTGGGAGTGATAATGATTTATTAGCGGTGCAGTGGAGTATAATAATATCTCAATGTAGTATGTATGTACTACATAGATCATCAGAGATGAGATGATATTATTTCTGAGCCACATTATTACACTGAATTGTTACAATTAGTATAACTACTACATTACAGTACATTATGTGCACAGACTAGGCTTGGCATTCTTTTTGGCAGAGGAGATTGCACTTTGACTCGACTTACTCTCTAACAGGGAGCATTCCAACACCTGCAATTAAAACAAAATAAATTTCATTAGCATTTGCATTTCATTCTTTAACTTTTATTTATAATATTTATCGTATTCTTAGTTAGTACTTTATTTCATTCCTTAACTCTGCTCTCTGCTCTGTTATAGTTATTTTGTCTATTATTAACATGAATGTAGAAGATTACATATATTATGTATATGTATATATATTTGATAGTTATATTGTACCTATCTGTACAGATAGTATAGAAAATGGAGAGCCCAGACAATGATTCTTGCAAGATGTGATATCAAGTTGAATTCTAAAGACATATTACATTCCTCAAGTGCAAATTCATCATTGAATGTAGTACGTGTGTACAGTACACTAACGCATTGTGCTGAGAAATCTCAAGAATAGTAATCCCATACGATATAATTATATTCATAAGAATATGGTATATTATTGTGATAGCAGCAGAAATCTGATAAAATACATTGTTAAGGTATCTAGTTTTATATACTGGCATACCTACATAGTAGTACTACTCGTAGATGGATACTTTGTATACCTACTAACTGCTACTTAGAAAAGTAACTTTTAGCAAGCAGTAGTTAGTGTTAGAGTGCCGACAGCAGAGGAGAATATTATGATAAGCGGATGCTCTAAAATAGAACAATACAACAGTAATCACAAATCCACCGTTCCTTGCTCATTGCGTAGCTATTTAACATTTATGTATTTAGTTAAGAATTTACTCTAATTGTAATATAGTAACACTCGTTTAGTACATGCTGCATGTCTTATACTCTATAATGTACTGCGTACTACACGTTATATTTAGAATATGTACTGCGTAAATGCAACCACAGTTTTATAGAAAGATTATCCCTTGTTATTAGTTTTTTGATATATATATAAATACAACTAATCAGTATACTACACTACTAGTGTTTAATACATTCACCAGACTGCTACTACTTATGTCATTAAGGAACTTGTCCCCTGTTAATATCGCAGATATTGACCAACGGACACACAAAGCGTAGTTTCACAACTTAATTAACATTCTTCTGTAAAGTAGCATCTCTGTACGTATGCCCAATTCTTTATTTGGGACCATAATAGCGATTTTTAAATAAGTATTACAATTTTCTGGGAATTCCTGGGAATGGATTTCCAAATGCTGTGCAATTGAATGTATTTTACGATTCAGATGCTAATATGCATAATATGGAGTTTCAGTACGGATGTACATGCAGTAAACAAATAGGTAGCCCATGAATAACAATTTTCACAATTAGTGAGAAAATGATACCTTGATGCATAATATATGTGTTCTCTATATTTATAATTATAAATATGCGTAATAAATGTGTAGACAAAGAAATGTATATTAATGGAGCTATACAGATAGAAGTGAGCAAAAAAGATGTGAATTCAAAGGATCGGGAAATCTGATGCATGCAATCACGCAACATCATCACATCCATCCATCCGATAAACACTGTCATTTCAAGTCTTTTTCAAAAAATTTTGTTTCGAATCCCATCGCATATATCTCTAAATGTAGATCTAAAAATCTAAATATAGCAACATAGATGTAGTATGTATGTATGTTGTGTATGGGGGTGGGTGGCAGTATGCAACGCTGTATGTACTTTGTACCCCATTTATGTTTCTGCCTTGCATGTGTGCACTGCACTGACTGCTTGGCCTCTGTAACATTATGTATATAGTAAGTACATCTCCTATATACTCATTGGCCTCCAAATCATAACCCCCTCATGAAACACCATGTGAAATAACTCATATAGCAACAGCATACAACAACAGCGTACTTTGCACAACTGATTGTTGCAGTGAAAGAAGATAATCATGAACTATTTATACTTACATACATGTATGTAGTAAAGGTGTAGTAGAGTGTAGAGATATAAGTAGTCGTAGTGTACAATGTACTCTAACGTAGTGTGCTACTACTCCATTATTATTGTACGTACCTGTGCTGTGCTATACCTATATAGTAGTTCTACAGATGATCATGATTTAGAATTATTATGTATCATCGTACACAGATACAGATACAGATACTAAAATACTATAGTACTGCAAACAGATTACATATCTGTAAAGTGGGTTAGTCTGAATCACAAGCGTTGCATGACTTTTACATGACATAAACTAACCAACCAAACCAATTTGATCCAATCAAATCTAATATATCAATAAATGCTAAACATAACTTAATCACTAAGAAAAATAGATTTTATAAGTGTAAATAACTAGTAGTCCATAAGTGGAGGTCTATGTAATAGTCTATATAAGTACTATGACCAGTATTGTATTACCCACAATTCTTTTTCCCAACGAAGTTACAACTTTTCGTCAGTCTCCAGCAACCTCTGTCCTACAACAGTCTTCCTACTCTCAACCGGATATAACGACACGACATTACCTTAGAATAAATACGGACTACTTCCAATCCATACCAGTTAAATCAAACATTCTGTTATAATAACGGGAGAGTCAGAGTAAGATTGTTTGGATTTGTTTGAGAAAAATGTTGCTCTCCTTTCTGTCTTTCTTGTAAACAATTTTTGTATATACATATATATGTATGTCTATATATCTATTATAGATAGTGTCCTTGATCTTGGCTAACAATCAGAAAACTACAGATGAAGTCAAAGTGTTCATTCCTCGGCTAAGGCTAACTGTTCCAGGTTGACGACCTTGTAACTTAAGTTTTGTTGAGATGAGTTAAGTAAGTTCTGTGCCATTCTTGTGGGCATGTGGGCAAGCTAAAAAAATTAATTTCTGTGCGTTCCTTTACCTTTTTATGCAAGTTTCTTTAAGCTCCTAAATACACTTAAATACGATATATGTAATATGCTTTACTGTAATGTATAGAGTAGCATTGTGCACTTGTATATTATCACAATGTGTATATAGTAGTCAATAAGTGAGTAGATTCCTCGCAGGTGCATATCCGGCTGATTGTAGCTTAATGTCTACTTGTTAACAAAATCATAACAGGTGAGTGTGAATGTAAGAATTTATGTACCTTATGTTATATATAATTAGATCCAGTTAGATCAGGTTCATCTCACATTGGATGATATTTATGCCAATTTAACCAACCACACGGGCTGTTGTAAATTTAATCAATATGAAAGAATGGGAAATAGAATCAATTTTAGTTACTGTATTCAAATATAGTTCAAGTCTCTATCTATCACTGTGCGTACTGCGTATGGTGATCAGAGATGTGCTGTGTGCTACAAAGCAATGCATTGGGCCAATAGAAAAATTTGAGAGCGAAACGGAGGACTAAATAGATAAAACTAAAAATGGGTTTTGTAATAGAAATTAACAGATCATAACTTTGTTTGTATTTTTATCAATGAATCTGTAGTTAAAGTTAACTTCTCTTCGTTTGTGTATTAGAGAAAGATGGATAATTGTCTATTGTGTGCATGTACAACTAAGTATGTATATTATTATATAAGTAGAATACAGTACAATGTGGGTATCCACGTTTATATTTATAAATAGATAGAGTGCGTATTTTTATGTAATCGAAGAGCTCGTCTAGTTATTCTTTACCATTAGGATGTGAGCATAATATTTATATGCTAACGAACTAACCAGAAGATAAATAAGAGCTAACCTACACCTTATACTACACCTAAATACTAAATAGCTAAATATGATCAATACTCGTCTACCTATTAGTACCTATGTGTAATGTGTATTGTAAACATTGAAGACGTTGTTGATGTTACAGATTATATGCATCTACGAGGAGTATGTAAGGTTGCACGCATAAATGACTCTAAATCTAGACCTAGATACTGTATAAAATATAATATTTTACACATGTTACAGCTGCCATGAAATTATCGTAGATGCACATAACACAGTATATCCGAGTAAATGGGAAGAATGACAACAGGTACCTTCATATTTAGCAAATTCTTCTCTCCAATACCAACAATTATTATTATTTCAGACTTTTGAAGACTAAGAAGGTAAAGGAGATGCGAAAGATGAAGTTCTTACTTAAGAAATAAAACTGCCCAACTGCCCACAGCTCATATTATTATTTCCTTATCTATTTAAGTATATAACACAGCACACAGAATGGTACTTCCTATTTAGTTGTGTAATACTATTAGTAGTATAGTGTAAGTAGCCAATAAAAATAATATTTTAACGATAATAAGTACAAAGCAATAAAAGGTGCATTATAAAAATAGTTTTCACATTGTTTTATATAATATGGCATTAAGCACAAGTAAATATAAATTGGTGTCTATAAGTGTGCCAAAGTTCGTATACGTAATAAACGTGTGTTAGTGTCGGGTAAGCTTGTATAGAGATGAGTGGCTCCTACTCCTAAAACTATGGCATTATTAATCAAGTTACTGTTCGGTATTTTAAAACTGTAACTTAATTGTAAAAGTCTTGCTAGCTTACAATTTCTTGTAACGTCTGCAGTATGTGCCATATGTTTTGTAATAATTATATTTCACCGACAACAAAATTCGATAATTGTGAACAAAAATTCTGACAGTGTTCCTCAGCTGTAGCAATAATAATACTTAGGGATGAATATTTTACAATATAATACTAATGAGAAGACAGAAAGTGGAAAGGAGATTATATATTATTATATTATATATCTAAGGCATATTATTTAAGTAATAATTTGAGAAGTGACACTATAACAGAGTACATAGATATATATGCAATAATACACAAGGCAAAGACGAAATAAAGTTTGAGTACAATCATGAGGACACAGTTACACAACTTCCACACATACTACATACATAGATACATAGAGACATAGAGACATAGCACATAGATGTGTGTTGTATGTCCTGAAAATCATTTCCTGAATTCCCATGCTGTCATCGTCACTCCTCGTCCAATCCAAAATGAACCTCCACATTCATTATGTCATGATGAAACTGAAAAGGAACATTAGGAATTTGCATAGACACAAAATATGTCTGTCAGTCTCTGTTCTCATACGTATTTCTAATGTATTTCTAATGTAGAACACTCACAAAGCTTTATTTCATATTCATACTCATGAGTAGTGGCGGATCGTAAATGTACACGTTCACCATACAGATATACCTGTCCTCTATATAATGATCTTTCATTCTCTTTGAAACCCATTACTATCTGTACATACTACACCTGCACATAATACCCATTATACGATATTCTGTAAACTCATCTATTCTAAAACTTTGTTAGAGTTTAAATAATATTTTCCTTGGTATACCTAGGTAATAATAAATACAGGTAGCTAAGTAGCTAGGTATATTATGGCACAGTGTAGAACTACTTACTTAATACAAAAGAAATTACATGTGAATATGTTGTACAGTTTATACTGTACATTTATATTGGCTACTGAAGACTACCGTGACATAACAGCAACGGATGATATAAATGTGGGATGCAGTGCTGGGAAGATTGGCTACAATAATAATAATGACGTTGGTTAGTTTTCAAATAGATAAAAATTATTTAGAACCAAGCCAAACGGAGTCTGTAAATGAATCAAGTCTTATAATATATAAAATATATATAAAATGAATATGGCTGTGTAAAGTCTAAAGGTAAGAAGTAGTCATCCGTGCTCTCGTCTAGTCAAGCGTGACATTTTTCTTTCCTCGTGAAGATAGAGGCTTTGATACAGAACAAATTTAATTTTTTTGCATTCTAGTTGCTACAGACAGATGTAGAATGAAGACAAAACATAATATTATCTGTATGCAAATTCATGCAATATTTTATTAGTTAAAATATTCAATGGGATTATAGAGCAGAAGGAGACCAATGAGAAACTGAGAATCAGGGGCATCTTACGTCGTAGTGGATCCAAACCTAAATCCTCAACTGAGGGAATGTGCTAACTATTAAGTACAGCTATTAAGTAGCTAATACTTATTAAAGGCAAATACAATTATTAATTATGCGGTTTAACGTTTACAAATTACATAATACTATAGACAGTTATAAATCTACATTTCATCTTTATCAAGAAATATCAATTTAATTGTAGCTGTGTATAAAATGTTAACTATGTTCACATTAGTAGAGACACCGCGATAACCTGGAATTTTCTTAATATATTTATTTGCTCTATAAGGGCATTTGGTATCACAATTATATTTTTATATTATTTCTCACATAAGCATATATACTAGTATATCTACATAATTATTTATTGCTAATCGCAATGATTTTATGGACCATTTTAAGTTCGCATACAGCAAATCCAGAACGCTATTAAAATTAAATTGTTCCCATTCATAGGTGAGAATAAAAATGTGAGAAATTCTTCACGACCAAGTGCAATTTTTCACAAGCCCTTATAACTTATCTCGTTTTATGATTGTTCGAGTATTTTTTAATTATTATTATTGGTGCACTCAGGTACAGTTTAGGTAGTTGAAATAAATATTTGGCTAATGCACAGGTTGGTGCTTTGGCACATGAATAGGGATTCGCAGTTTAACTTTTACTAAAAATGAAAATCAGTTAGAGATATAAATACGTAAGTATAATATGACAGGGCCAGTATATCTGTAATGCGCCGTATGGCATTCTTATGTACTAATACCTCATCATGTAGTAAAACTAAAGAGTAATAATAAGGACAGATGTTGTTTGCTAGGAATTCCCTTTTGTGCCCCACTGACAAGCACCTGCTTAAGCCAAGTAGAGATTTGTAAGCAAGAAACGTAAACAAAGTAAGTGACCATGCGACACGCGGAATTCTTGTCCTCAGGGAAGATGCTGCCCCTCACAGCTTTCCTTTCCTTCCCTATTTAGTGATAATCAAACTCATCAAATGAGACTCATTTCTTGACGTTCATCACAACGTTGAACGGAGAGATGCGAATGTGAGAGCGAAAAAAATTGAATCATGGAACGGAACTATAATTATTCTGCTCACTCTCCTTTTGCAGATCTCTGCCATAATCTAAATACAATTACACTACACGGGCTACAATACACGACTTCACGACCATCCAAATCTTACTAAATATCTACTACATATAACAGTTAGTAATAATATGCTTAATAATGTTTATATAAACTATATAGGAGTTTATTATATATGGTTATTATTATTATTTTGAGACAAGTTTGTAATGAATGCAGAAAACCCACATGGTAGTATTATACGGATAATAAAATAATAGTTATAGTATTACACATCATGTAATAACGTAGGCAATTGAAAATTTTGAAGACAGCAATTATATAAAAAGCCTATAAAGGTACCGCAGTACTGATATTGTGCATTAGTATCGCATGAGAAAGCTAAAATGTGTTTTTTAGCGCAATTATTTATTTATATTGGCCATTAGTAGAATGTCTCTCAGAATCTGATTCGGTAACACAATGGCGACATATATGGAAAACTCTGTGCACTACGAATACAATATGGCATACATACTTTATGGAAATGTATTATTGGTCATAGATTAGTTAACACTAGCAAACGAAATAATAAATACCTATACACATTGCAATTGTGGCCAAAAATTCATATTGCATTTATGTATGCATAAATTATTTTCATGGTTAAATGCTAAATCAATTCCTCCGTTCTCATTGTTACAGTTACTCATTCGCATTCTACTTACTTATCATTTACTATATGTATAAGTAGGTACACAATTTCCAACGTATGACAATGTGTGTGTACAGATATTAGTAAAGAACAAAAATGTGAATTGCCTATATGCGGGATACAGTTAGAGCATAAATAAAGTAAGTATATGCATCGTATTAGTATCTATTATTATTATGAATAATCAATCACAATCACGCAGAGACGGAGACAGAAGCTCGTCAATTGAAAAGACGCAAGACGACAGATTGATCGATTGACGACTAACTGAGTGAGTGAATGAGTGAGACATATGGACTGCGAATTTATGAATAAACACCTAATAATGCAAAATTAAATTGAGGTTTCACATTCCTTTGCTTTATTCCACAACATAACAGAGATAAAAGACTGAATCTTAAAGTCATTGTAAATTGTAAGAAGAGACTCACTCCACATTCACATAAACATACTTAACATACCCATTTACATGAAATACAAGAACGCTAGCTAAATTACCACATGCAATCTCAATCAATTCAGCATTCAGCTTGCGACTGATGCAATAACTACAACCATTTCTACCATTTCCTGCTTTGTAATCTAATTTACATGCAAAAAATCCAACAAATTGAAATATTCAAAAGAAACTGCATTACAGACTACAGACACAGACTACAGAGCATTTCACCAACCAACAATTCATTTCCTCTGAAGACAAATTTTAATAAACATGATATACCTGCACATACTACATACTTATTGTAGCTATAGATTCAGATAGTATGCATTGTGATTGTAATTCTATTCTTTCAATAGTACTACCTACCTTCAGCACACTTATTGACAACTCCACGTCCACACACTTAAAAAAATACGCAAACACCAAAAGAAAATTTCTACTACGTACAAAAATATGCAAACAATGAACAAATAATAAAATAAAATAAACGAAGAACCTACATTAGTTACAATTTACAATACATGTAATTGCTATGGTGGACTTAAACTCTGCATTTATTTTCTAAAGACTTGTTGAAATTGGCTGAATGGAAATTATCAATGTCCGTAGTGCGTGTGTACAACTACTCTACCAATATCTCCTTACAGCCTTACTAGCTGTACGTACAGGTAAACCAATATATTAATTGTAAGCTCATGTTCAGAGGAAACATTCCAAGCTGAAAAATCAAAAGAAGGTGTTTCCCTGTTCGGCCATGGTTATTGCTTTTACAAGGATATACCTAAAGTATTAATTAAAGGTAAGTATGTAACTTAATAATTTACTGATATAGTATAACATGTTATATTTGTATTAATATGCCAAACATGTAACATAACATCTTTAAATAATTTATTGTGTCGTTAATGAGACATAAATATGAGAATCATTTTATGGGCAATTCTAATTTTATTATTTTACTTCACGGTACGCTACACTATACTTAAATATGTATGGTACTATTATAAAGGATGGTTGTTTTAGCATCGCAATTAACATAAGCATAAGTAGGGGAGTAGGAATTCCAACACCACATAAAATATTGATTTTAAAATACCATTTTTATAGTCCCTTGTATTATATTCAGGCTTAATGACACTCCTTCCGTCAAAATTACAGCTTTTACAATAAGCTGACATACATAGGTGCCTAGATATTTTAAGCATCTTTCACTAATGACTAGGACTAGGAGATGGGGACAGGAACTTAAATGTATTTCTGTACTTAAAAATCTACAAAATAGCTGGAGAGGAAAACAATGGTGTTTCGATTGCTGCAGTCAACAATAGTGCAACAATATCAAATGAGTTTGCGTTTGCATTTGTACCTCCTTTGCAATTGATTGCACATTGTATTTTGTATTGTATTCTATTGTATTGTATTGTAGTGTGTGCAGAGTAGTACACAGCAAAGAGCTAAACTAATTTGATTGTCTCACATTCGTCACGATCCAAAATGACCGTTTTCTCTGTCTTGTGTATCATATTATTGCACTCAACTTCTACTGCATTCTGCTACTGCACTGCACTGCACAAACAATTCCTCTAAATATAACAAAGGACTCTTATGGGTAAAGTTATAACAAAAAGCATTACAAGCCACTGCACACATAGTTGTACAACAACTACGCTAATAAATCACTAAACCACACTCAATGCAAATGTAATAGTAAATTAGGACTAGTGTATAGGTAGATTATTCCATATATTATTGTTGTGTATGCATAGCTTACCTAAAGGAAAATAAAAACCGAGTGAGCTGTTTACATTCTTATAGATAACTTATTGTTAGTTAGGTAGTCATTATCGCTAATTGCATGTGAATGGACATTGTATGATTTGTTTGTATGTATTGTGGAAGCAAGTTAGAATTAATATGTAATAGTAATGGCAATTGCTCTGTGTGATGTGAAAGTGACTACTAAACTATTCTAATCTATTTTACTTATTTTAACAGGTTCATTTCCCATGCACAATTCATTAATGAATGATAAGCTGTCAGGTCGAATGAGATTGAATGTTCACTGATCAGATCACGCAGATTGTGAGAATAAAAGTATTTAAGTAACATGAACACGTGTTAAAAACTACTAAATTTATGTTACATAAGCTATCTGCTAAATAAATTAAATTAAATTAAACTAATATATACTTGTAACCCCTATATATATATTAATACGCATAGATACATTATTGATTGCTATCTATAATTTTTAAATAATTTGCTCACTATAAACTACATAATAATATTATATGTGCCTACCTGTCGTGTTGATGTAATTAATTATACTATATTTGTTCCTGTGTAGGTGATATGTTTATTTTATGCAATATCCATAGCAAGTGCAATAATTAATCAATTTTTTCATAAATCAGACATCTACAACACAACGCTTATAATTATTTGCAAATATAAATAATGATGTATTTACATAATAGAAACCAGTAGATTCTAATCATTAACGTAATTATCAATTTAACTGACTGTGAGATTGTATAAATAATTACTTGGTTTTTTACTGTCCGATATGATCGGTTTAAAAAATTTAGACACTTAATTACTTGTATGCAGATTAATTACATCGTATTTTGGGTACGTATTTAATAAATTTCCTCCACGATAGTTACTGCAATTAAGCTAAGTAATTATGCTATTAATTATTGGTAGCTATCTGAACTTAAGTATATTATTTTCTCAAAATCAAAATAGGTTAGTGACATGAGTAAGTATTAAGGAAGACATAACAATATTGATGCAGAGGAGAATTGATTAGCTAATTGTTTTGAAGAGAGGTATTGTAGTGGCAGAATGATTAATTGTTGCAATCCTCCCCACCGGACATCATTCGTTAAGGCTATTTTATATGCTTCCGCGTCAAATGCACTAATAAAACTGAACTACATGCAAAGTTAACTAATGCTAAAGTACATAACATATCCACTCGGGTCATTTATTACATATTTTCTACAACTCGTACCAAGTTATGCAGCGTATTATAGCTTATATGATCTTGGTCGGCTGTCGAAAAAGTTGAAGGAAACCACCAGGGACCTCATTAGCCTAGGCCAAGGGTCCCATAGGCCCGATAGTGCTCTGGGCCTACGACATAATATACACCTTACGTATAAGAGACCATATTTTTATATATCGTTATTTGCTAGTGGACGCGTATTATATACTCAACTGCGACTTGTACAATTTTCTTGGATATTATAGCCATCAGACGTTTATCTATTTCCATTATTGTCACTACAATACAAATAAATTAAATATTTAATTCCTGTATTCTTGATGCATTGTGCATTGTCAGTGTAATGTAAAAACACTTTATCACAAAGCTGATCTTTTAACGCAATTAAATTGCAGTTAATGTTACGAATCTTCGTTTCCTATTTGTTCCAACGTGCTGCGTTGTAGATGATCACAGGAAAGAATACGTACATATACTTATATAGGTACATACACTCTAGTAATCGGGTTAACTCAAACGTAATAATAATTTGTATTGATTATTTTTCAGTTTTGTGCAAGATTTGACTAGGCATGCAAGGATTATGCATGCAAGCATATAAATTGATATAAATGATGTTAATTAAGAATGACGACAAAATTAAATGTTATTATTTTACGTTTAGCAATGATAACACATTGAGGTGGCAAAGCATCGAACGAGTTCTAAGAACATTTGAAGAAGTTAGTAACTAGGTGTATAGAAAACAGCATGACAAATCATTCTTTGCATACAATGAGGAATAATTAGCATATATCACACGTGACCGTGACTATACAATTATAAGTACAATCAGAAATTAAATCATTTGTGGGAATGAGATAATTATGAGCAATTAGGTTCCAATTGTGGATAACGCTAAAAGAATATCTAGCTAAAATTTCTCTCATCTAGGTCAAATATCCTATTTATTTGTCAATCTTGTAAAAAAAGTTAGTGATATACCATGGATGTAGGAAATTGAAATTGTTAATTTTGTAGGTAACACGGCTTAATGTTTTGTTTTTACTTGGATGTCTATTATTAATTTTGGATCAGCTATTTCGTAGTACCATAAATATAGAGCAGAGATGCAGAGATATGGCGTAATACAGATAGTATTAAATTATTCCCCAATAGAGATGAATGTTACTTACTTCTGACTTTGAGGTGAAGATTTGTACGGATTCTCATGAGAGATAAGCATTCATGATGGACTGCCGCTGAGACAGGGTAGCCATTCACACGCAGAATTTGATCGCCAACCTGAAATAAAATGCAAAATTCCAATCAATTAATAATTATTCATGAAATTCTTAAAACACAGCATTATGTAGTATTCTATAAATAGTATTCCATAATATTATGTGCTTTATTAACTATAGGTAGTTTAGGTTGTCTTTAAGTGCAGACAAAATTAAGCTTAGTACAAATTACACAGAGATGATTCAAAATAAAATTGCGTCTCTTTAAAAGTCGTTCTAAAAAGGAAAATGTATGGACATGAAATTATTCACCCATTGGGACATTTCGCATTTTAAGTAAGTGATTTAATATACTGTATAAATATAAGTAAGCACAGGTTGGAATTATCAATATTTATCATCACATTGCAGATAGAATCCAATAATTATAATACGGAACAGTTCTTAATTGATGTGACTATTTTGCAAATTAGGATGTTGACATGACACGAATCAAATCAACTTGGATACATCATTGGATGACACTTAATTGTTATCAATTGGATGGCATAATTATTACAGCGAGAGGTGAGGATGATTTTAGAGGTGTATGAGTAAGTACTGCTTAGGGATGGTGATGAGGAGAGGAGGAGTTAGCTGTAGAGATGCCTTAGAGACATTGTATTGCTATGTACTACAGAAGTTGTACTTGATGAATGAATTAAGACGAAGGATGTAAGGACGCCGTCGTGGATTCAAAGGGATATTTATGATTTGCATGATTTGGTTTATTTTGTTGTCAATACTCTCATCGTCAGTTGTCGGTGCACCTTTTGGTTGGCACACCTGCTCTCATTCCTTTAGTGGTTCTCTTCATTGCATTCTCGTGGGGAACTCAATGTCTTTTTACAAACGAGAGAACTAGATCATTATAATATTTCTTAAATTCCTTCCTTTGTCTCAATTCAACTGCCTCATCTCACCTCTTGCAAATAAATTAATAAAAAACTATGACTGAATTGAATCTTATTTTGATCACTTGTGATCGCAGTTATCACTTAATTAAAGAGATCTAAGCAAAATACATATTAATACACTAATTATTTAGCTGCAATAAATTGTATTTAAGAATTGATTAACAGAAACATGTCCCTTCGTGGGCGTTGCTTGGAGGCGGGGCTTACCCCAAATAATTATTTTTAAATGCGCTAAACGGTTATGGAGATATTGAATCTCATGCAAAAATTTGGCTTTAGTTCAAATCCGTCGAAGATTTAGGGGATTTGAATTTCAGTCATTATGAGCAAGATTGCATTTTTATTTCTGTGTTTTACACACCTTTCTTAAAAAGGCAAACGAGAAGAAATTGGGAGATTTCAGTTGAATGGGGAACAACAGCTAATGCAGTGACTGAGCGAGTTAGTGAATGGTAAATATACTGAGATAACAGAGATTAAAAATTGAACAAGAGGACAGCACTTATAACACTGATATTGAACTAGTATATTGACTTACAAACATAATATTATGCAAACAAAGAAAAGCAAGAATTAAAGCAATCTCGGTCTACTTTTTTATTATCAGTCATATTATTGTAATAGTTACATTTGCCTTGTAGTTATGTTTATTAACATAATATTCTACAGACCCTACCCTAATCTATGTATTAAATGTCTATAACCACTGAACAGCACATTAATACATATTGCTTACTCAAGCAAGACTAGATGTTTTCAGCTATTATGCTCTGAGTGAATGATTAATTGAGTTTGTGTTCCAATAGTAATGTAATAATAATATAAGTACAGTAACTGAAATTACACTTTTGTCTAGAGTCTAAACAATACTGGTATCTGAAGATAAGATAGCTACAATAGCTACGTGCATATTGTTTAATTATCCACATAAAGATAGTAGACATAACGATAAGTTGTTTCATTTCCCTATAATCCCTATGTTTTGAAAATAAGACAAGTCATCTTAATTTAGTTAGCAAATCTTTTACTTGCATTTTCTAAAATGGCAAGGTGTTTGCAATAATTTTCCCCAGTTCCAGTACAAAATAGAAGAAATTGCAATAATTCAATTAGTGGTCGTCGTAACGAGATCCTTTTTTGATGATTCAAATCTCAAATCTTTCTCTAACTTAGACAAAATATGGTAAAGAAGAATTTCTTTAAATAAATAGGAACCTCTACACCTTTAGATTAGACAAAGCCAGCAAACTAAACTTAAAACGAAAATGCCAATTGGAAACGGAACTGTTGTTTATATTTGTGTGAGTACATGTACACGCTTTAGGCGAGGAAGTAAAAGTAAGAGGTTCAAGCACGAAATATTACTGTGTATTGTATTGAATTGTAATTGCATTAATTGAATTGAATAGTACATACATTATACTAAAATACAGTGAATCGTGACGTTTCACTACGGCACACTTTAAGTATATGACTATAAATGCGTATTCAACTACACATACACATTTTTACTCACTCGACTCCTCAGCTATTATTTGTGTTGTGTTCCATTTGATTTGACCAAACAGAGAGAAAGAAAAATTCCATAGAATTCATTTACAGATCGACATTCTAAAACTTTATCTTTTTGTGAAATGTGATCCTGATGGTAGAGTTCCCTTTGGAATGATTATAGATATACCTACTGACTATTTTGTTTTGCATAAAATTATCCTATCAATTGCACGTTCACCTATGCAAATATTTAGCGCATATAAGTTTGCATAAAATCTAGTGCTTCTTTCCTTTACTTTTTTTCTATTGACAATTAAGCTATGCATTGCATAGGATCAGTACTACTATTAGTACATTCTTAATTAATTTTGTTAAATACTACTATTGAGTTAGTACACTACTTAGATATACTCACTACGCTAGTAGCAAATGTGAATGTACAAAGTAAGACGCTTTACTGCATTTGCATGCTGAGTATTCTTATCATTCACGTAGTACTGATAAATAAAGAATATAGACTCACTTAAAGTAAATTGCAGAGCAAGATGTGTTCCATTGCACTGCATACACCTGTATTAGCATTTGTGATAAAGTCTTATTCAATTTGTGTTAAACTGGCAACATACTAAATAAGAGGAGAAGAAAGTGAACGTCAACTATTCAATAAATCATTGTAACGTTATGCATTACTTATCTGTATAGTAGTATGCTACCGTATATTACAAATCTGTCATGGCAATTGACAATACGCAGAATAATATTACACCTACTACACAATAACATCAACAATGTTCAGTCTGCCGAACACCGACGAAATTATACGTCTTGTAATAGTATATAGGTATACCTGCTATTTAAATTATCTCCTGTAGATGTGCAAATTGTCCAACAACTGCTAACTGTTAATTTACAAAATATTAGTAATCCTAATTTGCCATTCTTCACTAACAAATTGGCAATAAAACTAAAATATTTCATGAAATATTAATTGCAGAACTATTCAGACAATAATTAATACTATCTCTGTAATGCATATTACATTGTAAGTGTAAGATACAGATTTCCATTTCGTTCGCGTCAATACCACAACTTATTTTCCAGTATTTAATATTATGTCTGTAATAATTGAATTAAACAAAACTCCTAAACCTTGAATGCAATGATAAAAATCTTGTAAGTAAATCTCTTCCCAGATAAATATTTATTTGACTTTTTGATTATGTGCAGATGATAAATGGCTACTTTGAACAAAAGATGTCATTTTTCACGGACTCTCCTCCAAAAGAATATAAATAACTATTACTAAATATATGCACATCAGTACAAATACATACACAGAATTTAAATCTGAAAGCGAGCAGAATGGTAACTACACTTAATGTTGACAAATGCAAATAAAACATTCCAGTGACAAGAATTCAGAGCACAGAAGGGAATTCAAACTTTAAATGCGAGCATTGACTTTGACTTAACAAGGGAAGGAACGTTCCCATCGAGGATGACAGATTACCTGCCAAAACAACTAACGAAAAAATGTTTAAAATCTCGATTGCTACTGTATTGTATCAACTCTAACAAAAACGCATTTTTAGCTGCCATGTTCATTTATTTACCTAGCCAGAATACCTTACACTAATATAATAATAATGTATGAAATTATAGAAGCTACATTTTGTACAAGTTATTAGTATTGTTTGCTCTGACGACATGTATTGGGATTATGTAATCATTTTTATGATGGATCTATTATGCAATCGGCTACTGTAAATAAAATGTATTATACTATCGTTGACAATTGTGCGAGATAAGTCTCCGTCTCAAATATTTCTGTATCTGTAACAATAATAGAGTACCCAATACTGCAAAATTAAGCGGTTTCTTTGACGGATAAAAAATCATATATTATTTGGCATTCATATATGTAAATTTTTGTAATTTGATGTCTAACTGTACATTAGAGTTGGAGATATGTACTACATGCACCAAAGTTCACTGTGTACAATAGTCCCTGTCCGTACGCTCAAATAGAGATCTGTTAAAGTGTTATTCTGTTATTTTGCGTTAAAGTTTAACCGCACGGTCAAATATCTACAATCTACATAATCATTGCTCTCAATGTGCACTAGGGGCGCAGCCGCATCAACTTCCTAGTGTTGGCGTAGATTACGCGACAAATTATCTTCTTCCATTACAACCAGGACTTTTGTAGTTTTTGAAACTGAAATCTCACCCTGCTGTGCCCCTTATTGTAAAAGGATATAGTACCCTTTTACAATAAGTCTTGTTATTTCGGATTCAGCTAAAATCAAAGGTCATTAAAATCAATTCAACTGGAAATTACTAACAAAAATCACCCATCGCCCCCGCTACCAATGCAATGTATTTCAGTTTAACACATGTCAGTCAAATGTCAAAGGTCAGCGTCGTAAATGTCAATTGTCGTAAATACTAGTTGAAACACCCATGTTGTCCGATTTACTACTACGTAACACCTCACATTTAACCAATAAGGAAAATAGCTGCTCATCATACGATTTAAGCTTAGTAGTTTAACAAGTCAACTATTTAGTTAACACCTTTAGAGATCTCTATTTATACAATATGTTTTTCCTGCTCCTGTTTTGTTACTACATTACAGGGCATATTGTGCCTACTCCATTTGCGTATCTTTTACTGCAGACAAGACGTAAGCAACATAGCACAAGTATTACATCTCGTAGTCACTTATCTCAGAGTTCGTGTAGTTATTTTATTTTATTTTATGTATGTGCTTCGTGCTAAGTAGAACGGCAGAACAATTCTGCACAGAAGTTGAGTTTGCAAACAAAAAATACAGAGAAGAGAATTAAATCTTAGATCCATAAACTTTCAGTGTAGTGCGTTGCACTTTTGTCTTTCCCAACCATCTTCAACAACCATCTTCCCAAAACGTACGGGAAAGAGTTGGGCTTAGCAGACTACTTAAAATGTACCTCATCTTCTTCCTATACTTATCTTTTGTCGTCATGAGAAAACTTGTCCTTTAGAAAAGTATTTAATCGAATAATTCAAGTTAGTACATAATTATGTACGTACTGCGTACACATGTACATGAACATGGGTTGACTCTTGATGCATGTCTTCGTATTTTACATATTTTCCTGTAACATATATGCGTATTACTAATATAATATTATGCAAGTTATTAGTTTTTAGGTTATTCAGTTCGCATACGTATTTACGTAATTTATTATGGGTAAAAATGTCATTGAATAAGACTAATAGTAGGTACGTATTAGAAATTAAATATTAACTGTAAAGACAATAGTTAAATATAGTTCAAATATACTGCTCTATATTTTATTCAATATTTAAATATACGGGTAGACAGTACATTACATATAATATAATTGTGTAGAGAACCAAGGTCTAGTATTTCTATAAAGGAAAGCATCTCTCTCACTCGATTATAAATAATGTTTTACCGTTCACTTGTGGTTCACAGACATGCAGAGAGAGAACAAGTGCATTTGTTGCTTGTTGTCAACCAGAAGAGATCAGGAGAAGAGAAGAAAAGAGAGTGAATGAATGTATAAAGCGATTTTGAGTGAGAAAAGTGAGTTTTTGCTTTGCCAGTGAGATTGGCTGACTTTTATTCCTTCGCTTTTATAATCTCTTTGTTTTGAGTGTCTCCCCAACCAATTCTCCAACTTCCCACGAAATAAACGCAGTTTGTGAAATGGGAGAACAACAGGACTTTACTGTAGTTTACTGCATTGGGAATGAATATCTATTGTAATAATATCTGTGTACTGTACAGTACATACATATTCTAAGAATGTGGCTTACTTAGGAATTAACTGAGGCAGTTAATAAACGGGAACTACTACTTCATATGATGGTATACAATACACTATACACTAATATACCCACTTCATACATACTATACGTGACTTGGAAGGAATATGCATAACCAAGATTATTATTTTTATGAATAAAAGTTTCCTATGCAAATTAACTTGGCTAGAATACATACAGCAAAAATATAGAAAAGGTTTCGTTATTAAATTATACAATTCAAAGTGTCTTACTTCTGACTTCATTTCAAAACACAGACATCAAACCGCTGCTGTCTACTATCTTTTATTGAGCACAATACACCTTAAAGTATTTTATACAGTACGGTAGTATTAATTCAAACACTTTATATTTGTATATGAGGACATATTATATTACATAATCATACTAGCCAACCTAAATAAATAAATGCATATCGTTGTTTGTCTATCCAAATTACCCTACGCAACTTTTTATCAGTGTCGAAGTGCAAAACGCACTATGTGTTATCCAGGTAGTAGTTAATTTTAGTTTAAATTTATATAGGTATATAGTATATAATTTTTTTAATTTATATAGTTTATAATATTATATTAGTCCGACTCCAAGTCCACACCAAATGTTTGCCTCATTCAGCGCAACACTCAAACTCTGGAACAGCCCTTGGGCATCCGAAACCCCCCGAATATATTACAAGGTCATCAGAAAATGGTAGGAATTCAACCCCCATATATCTTGGAGCACTTCTTTTATTCCAGCAACAAATAGAATAAAAAGAATGCTACCCAATACATATACGGAGCCTTGGGACACACCACGAAAAGGTATGGGAATTTTATATGTAACTTCCGAGTCTTATAAAACTCAAACGGTCAGTTAAATAATTGTCAATTGTGAAAAAAACAGATTGCATTCAGGAAGCTTATATTTGTTAGCCAAAATACCAATTAGTTTATCATGTGACACTAGTAACACGAATTCGATAAATATTGTAATGGACATAAAATTGTGTATTTGAGACACACTTTTTGTATAATTGTAACAACAGTTGGAAACAGAACATTGTAATCATTTCTTGTTGACATTACAAGATAACGACTTCCACTTCATATGGCAATGATTCCCTTCTATTCAACTTATCACTAATCACAATGTTTTAGATAATTACTATGTAAATTCAATTATCGGTAACTCATTTCAGATCATTAGCTCATAATAGGAATACTTTGTAGGAATAGAGATATTAGAGTATAGAGACTTTCACTTTATTTTTCTTAATTTTAGGTGGAAGGAGAGTCGGAGAAATTAAGTATTGTCAATTTGAATAATTACCTTGAGACCTTGACGATAGGCGACAGAACGAGGGTCAACGAAAGACACGAAAATTCCCGTCCCATGTTCATGGCCACCTCTCACCGAAAATCCAAATGGGTGCTCCGCACTCGGGCGTTTCAGCTTCACCGACCGAATTCGGCTGTAACTTTCTGCCTCCATTTTTAACAAGTCCTGTAAACATAAAGAAAAAATATTATAAACCTTGTCAATTTCTCTTGTCAGTCAAGATGACAAGCGTTTGCTAACAAATAATTAATATTGAAAGTACCTACATCATAAATATCTACATATCATATAATATGGCATATAGTAGCATTAGGATAATTAAAATTGAAAGATTATGTTTACTGTCGTACATATTTATTGAGTAATACACATTGCTAACAAATTGCATAAGGTACATAATATAAGAATATACAGACGGTGCCTTCTGGTACACTGCCTAAAGCGTCTCTATCGTTTTTCGGAGGTCCGGATTACGAAACCCCAATTGCTCGTTAGCAATTGGTATCTCATATGGGTTTTTCATCTCCATTAGCTAGAAGCATAATGTAGCAGTGGCTTCTATGCAATGGTTAGGTTATACTCTACCAATTGAGAGATATCCTATGTACCTATGTTGTATGTATGATCAGAATGATTACATAGGTGATTGCTCAGTGCGCAGGCCACTTAGAGAGAGATACCCGAACATTTTCTTATCCTCAACCATGTTCTTCAATTGTGTATCCTAAAATATCCATACGGGTTCGTGTACTCCAGTAATATCAGTTATAATCGGGTTGTGATTGGAGTGAATGTAAATACTATGGGCACGATTTCCTACAATTCTTTAAAAGTCTGCGATGACCTGCGGGTCGTTGGAAGCAGCCTATAAACCCCTCCTTTTTCCAAATAAGAATATACCTGTACATACAATTAAATGTGTGGTTTGATGAGATTTTCATATCACTTGCATATTTATATGAGGTATTGTACTTTACCCACAAAGGGATTGTTGTATTAATGACGTTTTCTGCTAACAGAAATTATATATAACATAATATGGTTTGCAGCCTTAAGATAATATTAATCTGTATTTCCACATATTTTCACAGTACTTTCTCATTGTTACTAGCACAGGCTTTGTATTATTTATAAGAAGATGGATATGACTGTCCATCAATTATGTCACTACAAAAATACATGTTGTCTAAAAGTGGAAATACTAATTGCTATGTGTGTGTGTGTGTGTGTATATAGAGATGCTCTTGAGTGCCCACCTTCTGATTCGGCCCGTACTCTTGAACAATAAGCCACAAGTAGAAATAGTGTCTCTACAAGTGGAATGACAATGAACGAGGAATCATCCCCCGCATGGCAATTAGCCCAATTAACTTTCATTTGCAAAGCTATAGCTTTCCTGCTACCATTATTCCTCGTTTCATTGTCTACAATAATTTACTTAGCTACATAGCATGGAGATGAAATAGTAAATAAATAAATAGCAAATTGGCTCAATCCTGTCTCAGCTTTTTAGTGATTCGATTTAGAGTGTGTCCCATGAGTGCGTCCGTCCAACTCTCCTTTCTAAATATAATCTACTGTCTGCAGTCTGCAGTCCAAAAGATTTCCAAAAAAGTGATGACAATAATGACTCTTTAGTATCTTCAGTTGGACAATGACATTGACCTGTTATTGTCAAAGGAAAAAGAGTAACACTTTGTCTTGTTGGCAAGTGATGGCAAGTAACAAAGGTGACTCTGACACTAGAACAGTGACTTCTATTCTCACAGTACACGATAAATGCATGCTTAAGGTATCTTATCTTTCTTGAGACGACAAGTCTTGTTATCCTCGCCTCCGCATGCACGCACCTCACTATTGTCACTATACATCTTTTACTCGGGAAAATGTTCACTATTGTAGGGCAGGTAGTAGATAACTTTTTTATAAATCTTTTATTTCTCTCACACTTCATATTGCATTCAGAGCATCATATTACAGATGTGTACTATTTACTATTTAGTATCAAAAAGATTATCCCCCAATTTTGATTTGGAAGAACTAATCCGCTCTTTAAAGTATAAATATTAAATATGATAGAGATGGATGGCAAATATTATGGTCAAGGTCTATTTAAATTGTACTTACATCAATACCTACTACAAATAGTAAATATGCAGATATGTATGTGCAAATATTATTGAACCGTCTTTATCTGATTCAAAATATAACTAAATATTTAATACACAAAAGAGATTTATATTATGCATTTAATAATTCTAGTATTTGAATGCAAGTTTCAAATATAATTTAATTTACAGATATTACTGTCAGAATTCATAAGAAATAGTAAATAAATTGCTATTTAGATTTTATGTGAAAGTTGTTATTTCTGTAAATTCGAGTTAAATAGCTAAAGAAATCGTATTCATGCAAACGTGTTAATTGATTTCCCCTCTTCCGAAAATATTTTTTTGTTTTAAGTAATACTTACAGATAAATAAGAGAACGAAGAGTGCTTGGGAAAATCGTGAGGTAGCTTGGATAGGCCACAAAGTTATCTTTGTCTTCCGTCACTTAAGCACATCGGCTTTTAATTTTAATGATTCTCTACCAACAAATCTTCGGCTATCCAATCAGTATGTATATTAAAAACTACTTTAGTAATTTCAATCCACCTAACTTACGAGAATGCCATGAAATAATTCTCACAAGCTTACTATATAGCAATTGATATCATTTAAATTATTTTAAGCAAAGGTAGGCGTTAATTTACAGTGATTTTGTGTTTTAGGGATTTATTTTAACAATTGCTGGGGTAAAAATGCATTTTGTTCTTTGACAAGAAGGGTACCCAGCTACTTAACAATAGGAATATCCAAGAAATTCTTTTATTGGAATGAAGAGATCGCACGTATAGATATTTATAAAGCGTTTACGTTATGTACTTACAAAGGAGGTGTGAATAATGCACTTGAACAAGTGCTCTATATTACTTTGCAATGCATTTCTTAACAAATAGGTGCATTATTGGTTCACTATAACATTCAAATATAAATATATATATTTGCAGATATACATGCATTTACCATTTGTATTTATGTACATATTTTAGAAATAGAGCAAAGAGGATCTCCTTAGTTTAACGACTACTTAGTGCAATCTCATGTACAGAATATTTTTATGTGTATATTTATATGCAACACAAATAGGCTATTTGTCTTTGTATAAAGGAAGAAAGAGTTCTTAGCTTCAGATAAATAGCTTTGCTATAATATATGTATTTAAATGAAAATGAGAGGGGCAGTGAGGCTAAGCCAGGACAGACAAGTACGTCCGACGAACTTTTATCTTTTCTATAGAAGAATACTACATAGAACTCATTCATATGCATTCTAACAGAAATTAAAAAAGAAGACTCTAGGCATTAAGTTTCACTAAAACATTAAGCGCAGAGTTCTAGGTAATTGCAAAGTGGCAATGCAATTGCAATTATTTTTATAACAGAAGTTTGATTGTCAAAGTGAAAGTTTAGTTTGCGTTGCTATTCTGGTGTTAAATACATTACTGATTACATATTACTTATATAGACGAAGAGCTGAGGAAGAGTTCATAGGAATTTACTACCACCACGCTATGCAGATGTGTTAACAGTCTCTATTACCTACGAGTCTACGAGTATTGTTTCGTTGTAAATTGAAAATGCCTTTCGAATTGTAAATTGAAAATCTTATTTAACTCACAATTTACAATAATCGAATCACAAATACCTACTACTATTATAAGTACAATAAGAAAAGGATTGAGACTTCCCCGTAAGCAAGTAACTGATAAATTAACTGTCATTATAATTATGGCACAACTAGTACTACTGATATAGCATAATGGTCAGTCTGTATTTAATGTACAGTAGAACTGCAAATCCGTGGTTTCTCTCTATCAATTTTAGACTAGTTACATAAAATAGTAGTAAATAATTTTGAAGAAACTTGAAGACGTACTATATACAGATATTATACTATATGCATAATAGGATTTCAATATAATATATATTTACTCATACATATTACAGGTAAATATTAATAAATACCATCATTAATGCAGAAACTTCATTAACACCAATCAATCAACGTGCAATTTTAATTGACACAGCAGTATTTGGAACCGTAAATAAATATACGCAAAAGTACTACAACAAAAACTCAATTTGTTAGTTGGTAATAATTATTTCAATACCTGTTGGCGTTTATGCAAATTCTTTTGGGACTTTGTAGAATAATATTATGAAGGTATACGTCAGCTTTTCTCAAATCCTGGGATATTTCTTCTTTCTAATACAACTAAAGTTATTATTTAGTTATTTATTTACTTTATTTATTCTTTATATATTTATTTCCTCATTACAGGTTACAGTCATGCTTGCCCTAAGTTTCTTATCCGCATAAATTTAGAAATATTTTGCTGTCACTAGAATTCTAAATATGACGGGACTGTTACTGTTACAAAATATCTACGTGAACAAAGTTACAAAAATAGCTGAGCTAACGTAGTTAAATATTGTAGTTAAATAGCACCGCACTAATGACTTGTGCAACAATGAACGGTAAGTAGTAAGGATACCATTTAAATTGAGTTCTGCATCCTGCTTTGCAGAATTGCAGATTTTTAAATTATACAATTCTTACACCTATTTATATACTTATACTAATACTATTTGTTGCATATTAATGCTCATGTACAGTGTATGTACGTATTTGCATTTAAGTATCTATTATCTACGTACATATATGGATGTATCAAAATAACCACACATTTTAATACAGATTCATAGGAAAAGACTCAGTTCATAGACTCATAGGATGTACATTTGGGTAATTACTTCCTTTTACTTTCAGTGTGGATTTGTGGATGGAAAAAATACCAAAATCCTAGCAATGTTAGAGAATAGTTTTTTATAGTGTTTTATAGTGTAATAAGTAAATAAGTGCACCTAATTAGCTAATATAGTTGATTAACTCAATTAAATCTAACTTTTACTTCTCATAAGACCTGTATTTTCACTTAATTGAAATTATAAGCATTCCTAATTAGCTCTAGTGTACCTATGTAATGATGTCTAACACATATATCATGGGGTATTAATATGCATAATATTTTTTATAAAATAAATTTCTTTTTACAGTTTAGCTACATTACGGACACCTACGTAATTGTAATTATGGAATTTTTATCTTGAAGAATTAAATGACATAGCAACTTGGATTTAATTAAGTATTGGCTTTTACATAAATTGATAAAGGGCACTCATATTTAGGGATTTACTTAACTTGGCGTTACAAAATTGTAATCATATCTGCTCTACATTTTGCAAATTCTGCATACTTTGTTAGTATAATGCATAACATACACAAAGAAACTGCGAATATGTGTGAGACATTTGTCATGGTGCCTCAGCATAGAAGGTTTCTGTGTCTGTCTGAAATATTCGCAACGAATCCTGTCCTGTAATAGCTCGAAAAGAATGTATTGCACTGTAGAGTGCGAGTGTAATGTATAGAGAGTGCAATTTGTGATGCACAAAGGGACAGAGTAGTAGACAATACAAAAATACAATTCTGCACTTAAAATGTTATCATTGTTTCACAGAAAATTTCTTATCGTATTAAATATTACGACAATAGTCGGAAAATGCATAAATCTTATGAATACAGAAAATAAAAAATAAATAGTATTATCTATGCAAATATGCGTACTTCCTAATTTTGAGCTTTATATAAAATGACACAATGCAGAATACAGGTACATAAACTTGATTGTCTTTCTTATTATGATGAATTGGTAATAAATGGGAGGCACAGTAGCCACAATGCAAATCAATTTCCGGGATTCAGTGAACAATTGCTTACTGATTGTGTGCATAAAAGATAATTCTTTCTGATTATAAATAAATATATTAAATTGAATGTAGAGCAATTTGATAGCACGGAAGTACTATAAGAGCCATCAAGCAAATAAGAATAAAAACGGTTAACTAACTAACTAACTAACACAATTTAACATTACAGTATACAGTAATTGTTTTGCAATTAGTAGCTGTATGAAACTTTTGCTGAAAAATGAATAATATTTAACAATAATATTTATGACGCAATTGAATATGGATGATAATTATATTTTACGCAGTAGCTATGTTTCAGGATATTATGTAAATGACAATCTATAAATATGTAAGGAAGATGTAATACTTAAGACTGGGAAAATGGGAATTGTTACAGCGTATGTAGATGAGATGAGAATTCTGCTGTATGGAATATATCATTAGATGAAATCAGACGCCAGAGAGAGACTTGTATGATGTATGGGCAGGAATATACATAAATATTTATAAAACGTTGACTCTGCCGTACGGATGTGCATTATCTGCATGTTAATAAAAAATAGGTACATTGTCGGAAACAATACAAGGACACTTCCTCCAACAATGAACCAGCAAAGGTAAAACTCAAAAGTAAAACTAGCACTCTTTCAATTACTATCATTACGGAATTGAAATAAACATTCCATGTTAATCCTGCCATACCTGCATTATATACACACTAGTAAATATATGCCAACAAATAATACAAAGCTATGCATGTATATTAACTATAAATATCTATCTGTACGTGTAATAAGTATTGAATAATGATAGATGCTTCAGCTACCTCACTTATATAATTTTATTATTTTTTTTATAATCCTGATGGCTAAAGTCTCTCATACTGTCTGTATGTACTGTTAGTGTAGTACATATTTTTAGAGATGCACTACTGTACGTACGGAATCCCAAAATATTTTTACAGTGTGACACAAAATTAAGAGGAAATTCTTCAAATGTATTACACTATTTAGTGTAATACATTTGAAGAATTTCCTTTGTCACGTCACAACTTACTAATCTCAAAGCATTTTTAATATTCTGCAAAGCAACTATTTAACTATAACTACACTGAAACAATTAAAAACCAAAAAAGTCCACAATTTTCTGTTTTCTTATTGTGTTTATTTAGTCAAAGAGTTAAATAAAGTACAATTGATTATTTTCTTGTCACACTGTAGCACTTTATAGTAACTAGTTAACAGAAAATATTATGCTTAACTATTTAGTAAATATTTAGAGAGCAGTAAAATGTGAAACGCAATGAAACGGGATGGAGAATGGATGGACGACAACCTGTTGTTGCTTCCTTGATGATTATTATTCGAAAAATAGGCTTCCAATGACAAGGGAATTGAACAGGATAGAATTATCAACACGAAATGGAATTATTCCAGTCACAGCCTCTCACGTCACATGTACATTGAATAAGTAGGAGAATAAAGGAATGGGTAGAAAATAGAGAAGGACCAATTTCCTCTAAATGACAAAATGGCATAACAAACAAAAGTCGACATTATTCCGTTCACTATTCACTCCATCGCTTCTATCAGCCTTAAAACATGATATTATTAAGAGTTCATTGGGATTGGCATTTTGGATGGAATAATATATTGCAGAATAAGCCAAATGTACATTATACAGTAACTATGGGTATTAGGCACTTAAAATAATTGAATAGAAGCATCACAATCACAGTTTAATAGCTTTCCTGACTTGACTGCACTTAAAAATATCCCATTATTTAGCTAATTGTCCTCAACATCCATTATTCTACATTTCTACTATGTCATGTCACTATTCTCATCCTTACTTAATATTATTTTCATGCAGTAAGTAGCAATACAAAATACAACGATATAATACTTCACTGTATGACAGCGTCAGTGTCAGTTCAGTATAATAAAGTCTATATATTTTGCATTTACATAATCAATAGCCCTCATTACTGGAAAGAGTTGAATTATAATTAAATGTATTCATCATGACATGAATGAATGGACACGAAATGCTTATTTGAGGTTGATTTCGATACACTTTTGTTTTAAGTTTTAAGCATCATTATAGTGTTTCGGCTACTAGGTATCATTTCATTTCATTAATATTTAAGCAAATACATAAAGTACATAAATATAAAGAAGCATGATAATCATATCCAGCAACTCCTTCTCTACTATTACATGATGATGTTTACTAGATTAGGTAATCTCCTCCGTGGTTTGTAAAATAATTCATGGGGAAAAAGACGCGTAAAATTGCAAAATCCAAATTCGAGAGCTTATGGTTATCACATTGTATAGCAATTCTGTAATATTATAAATATAATAATCTCTACCATCTTATTATTTATCTCGCTCTATTCTATACATTGCATAATATGCAAAAATGTAATATATAAATACTTGATAATTGCAACATGCATGCACTTTGATAGACTTCCAAACTTTCGGCCAATTAACTAAACATAAACTAATCCGCGCCACTTGGGGTGAAACCCAAAAGTAATAATCTGAGAGCATAGCTGGAGGTGGTGAGTATTATATAATATTACCTTAAATTGATATTTTCCCTATTTTATTTAGACTAAAAATTTATATGCACCTTCTGTCCTAGCTAAAACCAGAGCTAGTTTCTTTTTCTATTTAGTGAATGTAAAACTTTATGTAACGCCCATTATAATGTGGTCATAAATAAAATATTTACTTTTTCTACAGTGAAGGCAAAATCACTGCTCAGTGCA
This sequence comes from Tomocerus mixtus, assembly GCA_034694165.1. Lineage (NCBI taxonomy): Eukaryota > Metazoa > Arthropoda > Collembola > Entomobryomorpha > Tomoceridae > Tomocerus > Tomocerus mixtus. The sequence continues at coordinate 34,562 of JAQFYC010000176.1, read as the reverse complement.
TTACATACTTTCACACACATCATAGGAGAAAGAAGAAGGAGGGCAAGGTGTACGCTACGCAATGTATTATAGTAATCGTGTGGATAAATATAGTAAAATGTACAGTAAGATACGTATTCTATGGATATACACTAAGTTGGGTCGAATGATTATATTTTTTGAGGAAGAAGGGAGATCTCCCGTGTGCATGTTATGTTGCCATCTGCCACAATGTGTAATTTTCCTGGGACGGAAATGACCCAAGTCATAATACGAGATTCGTTTATGTAATTTGTCTATAACGACTCTACTCTACTATACATACTACAGTGCTACTTATATGGATGTACTTTATTACCTACAAATATCTACTTTGTATGAGTGAACTCATATTTGTAGGTATTAGTAGTTAACTCATCCAGTAGTGTGCAGTGTAAAGGAGTATACGGTGTGTAGGATATCATTGCAGTTGCAGTACAATGATTCCCAAAGTACTTTATTTTACTGTACTAAGTAAGTAAGTATGTATTAGGTATTACTAGTAGACGTCTAATTCCAAACAGGAGACTAATATAATGGAGGTAGTATAGGTACAGGTAGGTCACAAATTAACTACATATTGTGACTCACAATATTTAACTATAAGTAGTTAAATAGTATTGTTATGAGTAATACTACTTGCAATGCTTTCTTGTCCACTTATTCCTATTCATTTTTATTTAGTGCACATATGTATTGACTATAAATATTTAAACAATAGAATCAATCTTATTCTTTTGTATACGGAGGTAGGTAGGTATTAAGTACCCAATTTAATAGAGCATTGTTTATGGAGTTAGTGAGAGGATTGGACTAAAAATAAGCGGAGTTTTTGAGGGAAGGAAGGAAGACTTTATGTAGCTGACTACAAAGCAAAGCAGAACAGAATTCATCCATTTCAGACTTGAGTTCAATTTCAGTGTTCAGGTGAGTTAATTTCACAGTTTCAGTTTGGAAAAGAGAGACCGGAAATACGGCTGAGTGCCCTCCCGTCCCATCCCAACAACAACCCACCGAACGAACAAACTAAAGCAACATGCATTATCTATATTAATATCCTTAACCTATACTTACATTACATAACACAGAAATATACGCATATACCTACTATATATATAGGTATGTAGAGGATAATGATATTATATTATTGTTATTATAAGAGTACAATACTTTTAATATATGATGCAATGCAATGGACACTTGCTCTCCGAAATATTTCTATTACTATTTAAATGTCATGTCATGTCCATGCATATAATATACGTAAGTATTAGGTATTAAATTGCTCCCTCTCTCTCTCTCTGTACTGTGTTAGTACGTATTACATAACATTAGGGACAATACATCTCAACACACATACAGAAACATTCACCCCTAGTAAATATCTCATGGGTTAGCTATCTTTTGTGAAAAATGTATTTATTTGGGATATTTTCAATATTGCCACAACATACTTATGTATCATAAACGCAATCAGGCTTGCTTAACACAAATATTCATAACATAGGTATACAGATCTAATAAATACTCTCCATGTCTAATAAATGTACCAGCAGTGCATAACATTATTATTAGTTATTAGAGTTTAATTTTACCGGAAGTACTAAATGAATTGTACTTTTGAACAACCAATGAAAAGAAGGATAAATAAATTATTTGGATGTAGTATAGTATTGATTGAGTGTGTTTATTAAGTTATCACTGTCAATAATATTATTAAGTTACTAAGAAGTATATGTACTACGTAGCGTATATACCTACACTCATATAATATATGGGATGATAGCTTCAGTTACGTTAATTATAGCAATAAAATAATTCAGCGTGTCTGTGCAGTCCTATGCATCTATTTACTTGCGAAAATTAAAATGACAGAGTAGAACACTGACTTTTTATTTATGTACACATCGATACCACAGACAGACGCTATTTTATCAAAAGATATTTGCTCACAACCCAAGCTAACCAAAGAACAACTCAACTCTGTCAGTGTTCTATTTATTTATTTACATTATCTTATTTAGCATGCTGGCTGCAAAGTATAGTGTCAATCACATAAAAATTTATACACTCACACCACAACAAAATATTGTGGAACAGAAATGAACAGAGAGCTTATTTATTGCATTAAGTAGTACACTAATTTGTGTAGTATAGAGTATTGCATTGCAAAACTTATTTTAAACAAATAAATCCTTTATTCATCAAAAATTTGGATATTTCATTTATTATTACACAAACATCTATGTACTACTAGTATGTACTACTGTCTGCTATATGAAGTTAAGTATGTATGTATTAAATTCATAGGTTTTTGGGTAGGAGGTTCCGTTAGATTTTATTCATGGAATCGAGTGAAATAAAATCTGCTTTGTAATTCTGTAAATGTAGAAAGATCATCAGATATTGCGAGTTTAGTAAAATAACCCATCTCTTTGAAAATCAGATGACCATGGACTAGAAATCCAAATAAATTCCAAATATTCTGCAACAAAGCATCTCATATTCCACATATCTACATAGGAACAAAGTATCCGTATTGCCATTCACTATAGCTATGGTATTTATCCGCATCAGTTATATGTTCTCTGTGTATACATGTATAGTACTATTGTTCCATTTCACTTTAACGTAAAACGTAATTAAAAATTCTTCATTGGAATTTAAAAGTGTTCCGCCCCAAAGAATGGAAATGATAAACCTTGTACTAATATCTTTCTTTAACTTATTTACTTTACATTATTTCTTTTGCTTCTTAACTGTTCCGTTTCTTGAAAGACAGGATGACTATATAAATTGAATTGGAGGTCTCCTCAACTACATCATAAACTCAATATTCTCAATAGTATACATTTTTTCACAAATAGTACTTCCATTCTCTTACTTTCCCTTTATTTTTGTGATTCAAATCACGTTAAATTAATGTATGAACATAAATCTGACTTTCGAATTGGTTTGCATTTGCAACTCGATCTGTCCAGGGAGTAAGACTAAGGTTATAGTTATAACCGTAGCTTGCCTTCGGTGCTCTTGTTGAAAAACAGAACAAAAGACTGTACTGAATTTGATGGCACTAGAATAAAACCGTGATCTAATCCAATCTAAAACTATTTAATATCTGGATAATAAATAGTTCTTGTACGAAATGGTAAATTAGTGGATAATAATTTATCTGCCTATTGCAATGCATAAAATACGAAGGGAAATATTATGAAATAAATAAGTAATTTCGTATAACCCATACGCCAATGAGATGTTTCATCCGCATTGTCTATCACTTATAAAACAATGTTGAATTCAAAAGTAGAGTTATTTATTAAATAGTAGTTGGTGTGTGTGGGTATTTGTCTCTGTAATAATTGTATATACATAATTATATGCGTACTGTGTACATGTATATTGAAATGTGTAAATGCAGATAGACCCACATTTTTTTGAGTTGGTGAAGCGTGTCGCTAGAAAATCTCAGCAGTGCAGTGCCAAGTATAAACTAATTTAGGTATTAGAAAGTATGACAACTATTTACTTATTTATGCATATTGTAAATGTAAATACATAGATGCATGCTATAGATATACTAATATAAGTAAAGTTTACTTATAAAGTTAATTTAAGTGTAGGCAAATGTGCTAAAACCAAAGCCACGTATCACTTACGGTTAACGTTGTTGCATTCCAATATATTTATATCTGATTTATTTTCATACATCATGCACCTGTCTATTAAAACCAAAGCCATAGCTAAATGTTGTAGATACAGTTATTACTTGCTAAATAAGATATGATAGAGGAATGTGATAATGTATGTATACAGAGATACACGAAATAAACATAAATAAATATGGCAGCCAGAGCCAGCCATGCGGATCATATCGTTAGAAACTATTAGAAAATATGGCGATTTCCGTTACATTAAGCCAATCTGTCTGCGTAGTACATTATATACTTATAGATACTTATAGCTACTTCACTAAACTATAAAAACACAACCTTTAAAAGCTTAACCACTTTCATAAATGTGGAATGCCGAAAGAATAGCGATGCACTAAAAAGGAAATATCCCTTCCCCAAACGGGGAACATATAAGCTTAAATAATTATTTATTATTACAAACATAAAAACGCTATCGACCATTAATGAAATTGTAACCCCTAAAGACAATCTTTAGTTTTACTGCAGGAAATACAGACATGACAAGATAATATTCAATAAATTGCATAATTAATGTATTGATAGTAGAACCCCCGTCGTTACGAATGTCATTCTTCTTAAATTAAATTTTACATCATAAATTATTGCTAATATGTGCAACGTTTGAATAAGTTAAACGCTTATGACCCCAATGGCATCACAAAATTCACAAAGACACAAATCCTTCTGTCAAAAGATCAGATTGCAGTGTTTTCAGGAAAGTCTGTAGGTATTAGGTATGTCTTGTATGGATTCATGGATATAGGTTAATACTGTACTCTGTAACAAATTGGAAGCAAAAAAAGATTTGTGTGGGAGGGTGGGGATTAGTTAGTAGTCATTTAAAAGGAGTTGACAATGGCAATTAAAAGAGAAGTAGCCTGCCACTCTTTGTCTCTAAAAAGACAACCTGAGAGAGATGACAACCGTTTTCGAGCAGAATTAGAGCAGAGGACCGAGTGAGTGTAAAGTGTAGTAGCATGTGTGTGTCTATTGAGAAGAATTATGTAAAGTGACGTGACACTATTCCGTCCTCTAACAATAGAATAAGACGGATAGGATAAGATAAATAAATATCTATAGTTAAATATATAAATATATAATATAACCACAAGCCAGACTAACCTACTCACTCATTTATAGTCAGCAATTATAATCATTTTTACTTACAAATATTCGCCACAATGGCTCCCTAGCAGTAAACCAGTAACTACTATATTACATTAAAAGTAAGTTAAGAAATAAGCTGAAGTTACTTGACTTACTACTACTCATTAGTATTAGTGACATACACACATACATACACCCACGCATTATATGCAGCTTTGATTTTATTTCCACGTCACACGGTCATAGTTGTTTATTCCTATTTATAGATAGGTATTCTAATAGTTAAATTGGATCAGTCAAACTGTCAATTGTCGTAATTCTGTTTCTCACGATTCCTTGCTGTTTATTCATTTAGCCGTCCACTGTCCACGTCCATTTTTATTATTTTCGTAGCCCGTTTGCATTTTTCTCAGAAACCTGTCATTCTACCTCATGTGTGTAGGTAGTTAGGTACATAAATAAAGTATGTATAATATGTATATTTAAAATTATAGCAAAGTAGTTGTATTTACAGCTGTAGCTTGTTAACCAACAGAAGCGGATAGTATTTTATTTTTATACCTACATGGTTCTTATTCTATACATGTACCTATAGGCAGAATAAAGATTATTTTTAATGTAAATTGCTTCCAAATGCTGCTAATTAAAGAATGGCTTATATAATATAATATAGCTAATTAGTTACTAATATTTTCTGGACCATTTTTCCTTACATTGTTTATAGATACTGACTAAGACAGAGGCGACATAACAAAGAACAAGGTCGTGTGTCTGAGTATAAGTTCTCCAATACACAGAGAGGATGCCTCTTCAGGCTTTAAGGCGACAAAGTTCCAGCAGGGTAACCATGCACCCTGGCCCACGCCAGTTTGGAGAAAATTTTCCAGGTTTGGGGAAATAACCTGTCAGAGTTGACTATTGATCACCTTGAAGTGTAAAGAATATATTGTCCATGCATGGTGTAGATAATGTGTATTAAGCGGTCCTATAGAATTAAATATCACAAATCTAACCATGAAAATTCCAAAACCTAAAGTAAAGTTAAGACGAGGACGGTTAACTTGCAAACTTTTGTTAATAATAATAGAGCGATAATAATAAACAAGAATGGCGTCCAAAATTTTGCTCTGGATAAGCTGACTATCGTCAAATATATTCGACTTTTTGAAAACATTTTGAAAAAGTTTACATTTGGTCATATGAAGTACTTACGCATTTACATACTAAATACAACCCAACCTATATCCTTTAAATTGTAAATTAACTAAATTAAATTAATTGTACTTAATTACTAATTGCTAAACCATTTCCTTTGTCTGCTACATTAAGTTTTGCATTCTTCATTGTAGAGGCCTATCTTTATTAAAGTTCAATTAAAATTTACTATATAAATAGGTGGCGATGTATAGCTATAAAGCTAAATACACCTGACTATATAATATAAACCACTTTAGCGAAATATGCAAATAGTAACCCAATAAACATATTATCACAATTTATCACATGTGATAGGTCTATTTCGTAGTCTAATTAAAAATATTTTACCTGTGACATGAAATGCGTAAAGGTGTTGTAATTATTGTTACATTACTATATGTACTCGTTCAAAATGTTTGAGCATATATTAGTATAGTATAGTAGCTAAAAGAAATAAAGTGCATTTCTCCTTCGAGATTAAAATGTGTCTACTGTTAGCAGGCTATCCCTACGTGCTTTAGTTATAAGTTACTAATGTATACGAGTACCTATGCAAATGGACTTCTAATGCACCTTTAAGCATGAAGCGTAAAGTAACTTATAAAATAATAATATTATTATTTAGATAATAAAAGAGCAACAAAATAAAACAAAATAAATTAAAACTGAGCTGAAGGGGCCAACGTGTGTGAAGCCAACACAAAACACAGAAATACAATTTAACATTGCACAGCACAAGAGAACAAAGTTCTCGTTTAATGAACATGTGCCTTGACCTGCTAACGCACTCATTTCAGTTATGTACTAGAGATGTGAAATTGTGCCTACGTATCCGGTACCTATGCATTATTATTTAGTACTTATAGTAGTACTTAGTACTTTATTGCATTAGGTTAGTACATGTTATACAAAAGTATTAGCCCAGCTCTGTTCTTCAACATAAGTAATGTACATGCACTCCTGCCACATTAAACCCAACCCAATCAAATGTTTTCTCTATCTCCATTTACTAATAGCTAAATAAATAAACATTAACTCACAATAGTGTCATACGTCAAACATTAATTCCAACTTAAATATTTAGTATCTGACTCCAAAGAAAGCTATCAAGACTCTATTTTGAGAAAACCGTTCAAGAAGGTAATCTTTAATTTATATGTTGCTGTTTCTATCGGAAATCTCTTTTGATTAAACCATACTAGTACGAATGGAAACAATCATCAGTACGGGTCAATCTACAAGTTTGGACTAATCAGACTAGGTTAGAATTGATCCATTCTGGCCAATACGCACCATAACTATAATAAGTATAGTAAGTGTGTCCTATGTACTGTACCAGTGTGTACTTATTTAAGTCTACTTTACAGCTTGAACAATCAAGCATTATATATTTTAATAATTAATAATTAAAATATTACTTCTCACTGCATTTAACTGAAAGAATCTTCTGAAGGTTATTTGGAAGAGACCGTCCATTAACTGCATATATTATATCATGTCATTACAATTAGTAGCTTTATTAGCAAGAAATTGCAGTGAGGATGCACTTTAGTGTACTGTTTGTATACACAAATAGGTGTCTGCATCCTATGCATTGTAATGTAAATCACATTTGATACGTATCAATCAGATATTGAAGATAATTAAAATTCTATTTAACACAACTACAAAGATGTCTAGATATCTTTCATTTTCTTCTACAAATAATTTATGAGATTCAGATAATGAATGCATTGCTTTAGAATGTTTTTGTTGTGCTTCTAGTACGCCATTAAAACAATAATTAAAAGGACCACAAATTACTTCAATCTGAGTTGAAGTGATTGTTTGTTGTTCTCAAGTGAGTAATTGATACCTAAATTGCTTCCTAACTACTCAAAAACAAAGTGTTGGCGGAATTTAGTATTTCTAGAAAGGACGGTGACCCTGGGGTCATGCTACTTAGCACTGAAAAACAATGAAATAAAATAGCCAAAGTCCTTCTGCCGAACTCACTGTCATGTTCTTTGCCTTTTGAGGAATTCGCTGAATACCTAATATTTTGTATGTCAGGAGAGGCATAATGTGTAATATATCATAAGTGTGAGGTAAGCAAGGAAGGAACATGAGCGGTGACCTGGCCTGGGCTCGACGCCTATGACCTTTACTATTCACAATTGTACATACAATAGCTAAAAATAATTACACACATTCTTATGTTCATTCACCACATTCAAGTGCATTCTGTTTCCTCAGAAAACTCATGTTACTTAATCTACATACAACTGCGTAGGTACCTGCACATTTAAACACAACTTTTGTATCGTAGATATACCTAACCATACACGCAACATAATAAAAATGCAGAGTTAATTGCAACTGCAGTAAATTCTTTTTTATAGCACCTATTTGCGTGCGTATGCTTAATATAGTGAACTTAAGGCTTATAGCCATTTTAATTTATTACACCTAAATAAGTAAATATTCCCATTATAATTAATTAACTTTTAACGAGCGATTAACGATAATATGATTTTGTCTGCTTTTCTGTTTTTGTACATTATGTCCATTTATTTAGTATTTTAGTTGGTATCCTTATCTGTGCATTATTGTTCTGTCCAGTCTTGGACAATGAATGTGTACGAATGTATGTACATAGATACATAATTGTAATTCAGCTTTTATTTAAGTGACAAATTAGGACATCCATTTACATGAAATGAAATCAGTATTAAATGCACGCAAAAAAACCGCTCTACCCCCATGATCACCATACTCACTAAAATAAATATACTATGCTAATAACTAACAAACAATGCATCTCTTTTCTCGACAATCCGTCGTTTAACAAAATAAACCAGCGACATAATACCTTTATAAACCCACTTTCTAGGTAGCAGCATATTATTCCACATTTTAGCAGACTCGTGCATTTTAGCAGCTTGAATTATTCCTACTTACATTAAAATTTACTCTAGGAAAGGCAGTCGTTCTACAAGATACAGTAAATTACTCCTCTGTAGCATATAATACATCTTATTAATACTTTTCTACACGAATACTACAAATTCATTTCTCTCCTTTCCCAAATAGTATTTAAAAAGTCTAAATAGCTTAATTTTTATAGAACTTTTACCTTTAACTTTCCTATTTCTCTTATTCTTACTGTCGAAGCTACTAAACTTAATTACTCACAAATCTATTAATAATATCTTGTATTATACGTAATTGTAACTTACCAGTAGTGTAATAGTTAATAATATTTCCATTTCATGGGGCGATAGCTTAATCAAACATATCATGAACACTTTAAATAATATTTTGTAGTTCAGTAGTAACTATACTTCATAGCATTTACTGCATAAAAATAAGTGACTTGTGTAGTATAGGGGATTGGGCCGAAGCTAAAGGAATAAATGAGTGCGACCCATGTAGCCCTCTAAATGAATAGTTAACTAATAACAGAGAAACCACGTAATGAGATCATTGGAGATGAGCCTAAATAGTTGACTAGTTAACAATAAGACCACAAAATGCAGCTGCGAATCTCATAATTGAATTTTTAAATGAGTTCGTCCACTCATTCTATGTGTACTACATGCACTCAGTGCTGTATATAAGTAAGTTAACTAACGACAAGGATGCATGAGCATGGGAGATTATCGCAGAAAAGCTACATAAGTATTTATTGAAGATCTGCTGCACAGATGATTGCGAATAGAATGCGAGTAGAGTAAACTGAGAAAAACGAAGGAAAACAAAAGAAAATGAGTCCATCCAACCAACCAACAGATAAATTGCCAACAAAATAACAAAATAAGGAAAGGTTATCTGGTTTTACTAAAAGTAAGGTTGATGATTGATAAGTAAGGAATTGTGTTCTAAAATAGATTAGGACGGAGGGGCTAAACAAAAGGATACAAATTTGACTTATCTGGCCGACTATCTCATTTTTGCAAGTGCACTCTTCAATAAATCGCCGATAACAATAATTTGCACATCTGGCTACACCTCGACGCCTCCTCCACTCACCTCATCAAATAAAATATACTTCATAATATTCCATGTCTATATACTTATACAGTGTAAGTGTAGTAATAATAAAGTATACTTCTCATAGGCTTAATATTAATGCTGTCGGAGTACGACTGAAAACTTATCGGACTGTGTTTCGCTTTGCTTAGCTGAAATAGATCTCTAGAGTACTTTAGCTGAACAATGTAAGAGGATATATAGATAGGAGATAGGAGATATATATATAAATATACAACAAATATATAAACAATATATATATAGATATCCACTACTGTGAACTCACACTACTCCCGACCACGTTCAGCTAAGCAAAGCGAGACACAGTTCGTGAAGGTTTCAGTTGTAATCCGACAACATTAATTGACAGCTCTTCTAATAAGTATTATAAAATTATTATATTAATATTATTATTTATTACGTAGTGATCGTTGTAGTACGTAGCAGATCAGAGTGGAATGGGAATGGACTATTTGGGGATGGATGCATTTGCTCGTTGTGGTTCTTTAGTGTGGAGGGAGGGATGCTGATCTTGGAGATGAGTAGAAATAAATCTTTGTTGAAAGAAGGAGATCAATTCCTTATTTATTGTACGTCACTCTCTGTCTATTTCTCCGCACACTAATCAATATTAAAGTAGAGTAGTAGTACTTATGTACGTATGAATTGTACAATATACTCATAATAGTCTTTGTTTCTAATAATATAATTACTGCTGTTATAGCCGTCGTTTAGAGAAGAAAGAGGCGACCTTCTACAATTGCATGTTTTCTAATAGTGCAGATAAATTAGCAGAGCAGTCAACAATCTTATGATTACATATAATATGTATTAGGTATAACCCCTGATATAATCTCTCTTAAATCCTACACGTTAATCCGTAACTATGTAAGTAAGTAGTAACTCTAGCCACCTACATGTTTATTTACGAAGAATGTAGCACATGAATTCTACACGTGTTTTGTCAGTCAGCCTCACAAGATGCATCTAAATACTTACTAAATACTCGAAGACTAAAAATAATATGAGAATCAACTAAAATATGATATAAATTCGATTTATTAATAATTTACATTGCTAGTGTACCCGTGCAAAATCATTTGATGTCATAAGTAAATATTCAGATTATTATTTTGAAATAACTTTTCTATTGTGACAACAACTCTTTAAATAATTTATTAGTGCAAACTATTCCAAGGGTGGACATGGAAGGGGAAATAAAGGATAAATTGTTTGTCCGGATATTATGTATGAAATGCTAATCAGAAGATAAGTAAAATGACTCACTCTCTAGGTTATACATATTGTATGTTATACGCTAAGGTTGTAGCGAGGGGGGCTTGGGGGCTATATGGATTGTACGAGTAAAATATGAAATAACATTTAATTTCCGATTTATTTTGCTCTATTTTGAGTATATGTACTATGTAAAATGAACTTAAAAACTAATCAATTAAAGCATATATTAAAAATGATAAAAATCAAATACATAAAAACGGTAAAAGTAGGAAAACAACAATATATTTGCCCCAAGTAAGCCGGAAATTGGGTTCAATGGGATATGAATTGAGCAACTTTGTGACAATAAGTATGGTAATTTTTTGGCCATTGCCAATAATAATTGTTAAACTTTAATTGTTATTTTCCTGAATTACATTGTCGATTTAAATGGTAGCTATTAAATAATCCTAAAATAATGAGACAAAACAATTAAATACTTATACTTTTGATTTATTCGTAGATATGCAGATCTTTGCTGCAAATATTCTCTTCTGCAAGCCTCGCTTCCAACTTTAAGGTTAAAATGCTGGTACTTATTTAGTTAATTACTCGACATATTAGTCATTTATATATCCTGACTCACATAAACATTTACTCCACTATTGTTAGTGTTTAGGTTGGTAGATATATTGAAATTAAGAAAACACAATTAGAGAAGTAATGCTACTAAAGCTGAAATAAATCTTATCCGAAGGATTCTATTTGTTCTGATTTTGTTCTGATTTGATATTTGATGGCGTTGTTATGCTCGAGTTTATTATTTTGTTGTGCTCTTTGCTCCTCGTGCAGTAGATTTAGTTCAAATTCTATTTATTACGCTACTTACTTACAGTATAACAGTATGTCATATAACTAAATCCTTCGTTTGATGAAAATAAATAATTGTATATATAAATATAAATAAATAGTGTATAGAAAAGCATGCAAGTATTTTTATATACATACATTACAGATATATGTATACATACAGCTACGTTACTTATAAAAATGTATATTATATTAGAAATGCTTTAGTGAATTCCTTTTGGTTGTTGTGTTGTGTATTATTGTGATAAAATCCTTGCTAAATTGCACGTCTCACTTTAGTACTTCGTTGGGCAACTGCCTGATTGTGAGTTGAAATGGCTATGCATGCGACGACAACGACGAGGTCTCAAAGTCTCAACTCTATTCTTATACAAAGCTTGTTAACTATTTAGGTATCTAAATTCTGCACACAATACATTTGCTATTTTATATTTACAGCAAGGAGTCATATCCCTGTGGATTATTTATTATGGACTGATACTATTACACTTTGCACAGTGTAACTCACTACACTTTTTGCAATGTCTATGTACTATTAGTAAATACCATTGCATTGGCTTCACAATAAAGTTCTTGCACCTCTACACTCTACACTACATACAATATTACACACCCACTACATACATTTATACAGTATAACTAAAGGTTTAAGATTAAATAGCTTAAAAGTAGGTAGAGTGTAGTTTTGCAGTAGATGTGCAACTTATTTCCACTACACAGCCCAACTAAAGTGCTCATTTCATTGTTACCACTACTGCCTTGCACATATAATTATCTACGACCATGTACAAATGCTCACTCAGCAGAAGTGCATGTAATTAACTTTGTAAAGAGTTAAGAGAGTGCAATGACGCTTATAAAACGTTACGGATTTTGTTTGGGATCATTCTAATATTTATAATTTATAATTGTGCTAAGTAAGATTGAGGAACTCTTAATTGAAACCCAGTTTAATGCCATTTTAAATATTAATTTGCATAATAATTGGTAAACTGTGCTTTGTGTAAACAGAAAAATCTTATTATCAGACAGTTTTAAACTACTTAACGCTATGCTACTAAAGAAGACTGACTGTAACGCATTGAAAAAAAAAGGTTTATTATATAGAGCACAGAAATGTGCCCAACGCTGTGAATTATTGGAGTCAAACCAGCACTGGAATATAAATATCCACAAGATTTGATTCAATTCTTTTCTCATTTCCACGGGGTACTACCAAACACAGGGTACCTTAGCTAAATACTCAGATCCATATTGACGTACTATATAAATACACAATCTCTAAAACCTAAGATACAATGCACGTCTAACAAAGAAATAAGTATAACTTACAATAAGAAGGGTCGTCTCCATACAGAGCACAAGCTAAGCGAATATTTAGAATTATATCTGTAATACAATTATTATCAGGGAAATCGAAGAAATGAGAATAAATGTATCTGCCTGCTGTTTCTTCCCGTAAGAAGTGCGTTAACATTCGTTCGTTGCTCCGGAAAAGGTCCGTCCATTTCCATACTACTACATAATACATAGGATAATATAATATTTATGCATAGGTACTATGTGAATAATTTCCCTTCTTCTCCCTCATCACTATCACTATACATACGAAATAGCTCAGCTACATACGAATAATAGAATGCAACAAATAACTTTGACTCTTTCATTTCACTCTTAAGTCACATTATCTAATGGGATACGAACATTACAACATATTCTAACAATTTACATAATAATAAATAAAAAACAAGTATTTATGACTACTGCTAACTTACTACTTTTTCACTTCCATCTCATTCAAAAATACATTAAATGTTTAATTTAAAATACTTAGCTACCTAAATTTGTATTTGTATGTAATTTAGTGTCATACTTGTTTATTAGAGTACTTTAGGATTCCCTAATTACATTTGCAGAGGTTATTAATGTATTAATTTCCCTATATCTACCTTGTCTTCAGTTTTATGCTGGAGAGAAGGGAAGATAAAAAATAGGAAGTCCAACTTCTTTTCCCTCTCACAATAACATGTTCTAGACAACAATTACAAAAACTCCCATCCAGCAACTTCAGTTCAATATTTCTCACTTGCACTTACACTTATTATTAGGTACTTACTCAGTACATACTAGTTAGTACACAGTACACACATTACACATTATATTACATAGGTAGCAATAGTTAACATGCCTATAGGTGAAGTAAGCAGGCTTGTTTTATTTAATATTAAATAGAAAGAGAAAAGAGGGGAGCTTATCTAGAGCAGAAGCGTTAGTATGTCTACGCAACTACAAAGTAAATACTAAAACGGGAATCCCTTATTCTAGTATCCGTCCTCCTCCCTGCCTCTCTGCCTTACACAACACAGAATAACTTAAGTGAACTAGATAGATAGAGAAATACAATTGTACGTCCATTTAATGGTGAAGGATATCATTATGTATATATCTGAATAGCATATCACATCTTATCATCAACTAACCTGAAAGTCTTGACTTGACTAACGTCCACCTCTTTTTAAATATTATATATTATATAATAATACGAAATGAGTCTGAGAACTTTTAACCATTCAACGATTAGTTAATTAGTCAAGTATTTGTTCTTCCTGTCTCACCAAACGCAACGCAACTCCCAAAGTACATGTAACTTTAACAATCTTCCCAATTGCTAACTCACTTTTATTTTATTATCAGTAAAAGGTGTACACAATGCATAACGTCATTTGAAGCTGCAATACACACTCACTCGCTATCTAAACTAAAGTTCCCTCTATCTGTACAAAAGTACTGATACAACATTAAATAATACTTTAAACACTTTAAACACATTACATAGCATTGCATATCTGTACGCCCAGAATAATGAAGGTAACTTTCCGTCTCATTTGCCCTTTAAACTTTCATCGTGTGAAATGGAAACAAGCTCCTTTGCAAAAACATGCAGGATAATCAGATTTACCAGGAAACTGGTCTGCCGTGCAAATTAATTCAAGTCCGTACGCTTTATTTTACCCTTTATTGTAAATTACTCCTAATCATACTACCATATCATACCTGCTTATAATACATCTACCTACTCAATAAATAAATACATTTGACTTTCTGCAGATTAATATTATTCAACTTTTAAGCTATTGCACACTATCACACTACAAATATCAGAGTGCAAAGTCTAATTATTGTAAGTAGTGTAAAAGACGAAGCCCAATAAAGATTGGGAATACCATTATACAATTATTTACAAGTAAACAGAATTTAGCCAATGCTTTAACTTTATTTGATATGCACGAAATCTGCAGCAAAAA
Organism: Tomocerus mixtus; assembly: GCA_034694165.1. Lineage (NCBI taxonomy): Eukaryota > Metazoa > Arthropoda > Collembola > Entomobryomorpha > Tomoceridae > Tomocerus > Tomocerus mixtus. Next base: position 19,144 of record JAQFYC010000176.1, on the reverse strand, counting down.
ATTCTTACTTAAGTATTTATTCGTAATTTTCTGGGGCGGACTATTCGTACGGAACATTCTTACCCGAGAAATCGTACCCCGGAATATTCTTACCAGCGGGATATTCTTACCCGCAATATTCCTACCCAGAATACTTTTACTGGATGTAGATGTAAGTAAAATCTTGTGATGAAAGAATCGTTTCCTTTAAGCCTTGCGGATAATTAGTCGCACCAAGCGTATCTCAATACAAAATATAATTACATAATATGTAGACTAGAACATTTTTTTGGTTTTACTGCCTAACATTTTAGTTATGTAATAATTAGGTTACGTTAGGTTTCGACAAAAAAGTTTTCGTCACACCTTTATATTTTATATTGTATATTTTGTCGTACCAAAAGGCACTGCTGAAAGGGTACCCTTATCTATACCCCAACCCTTTATAGTAAACAATTCCATAATTTCGGTGTAGAAAATATTTTGGGTAGTAAGAATATTCCACGGGTATTCTCGGATGATTGCTTGACATTTTTTTCTTACAAAGTGTGTTTAAGCAAAACTCTAAAGGAGTTAAGTCGTAAACAAGAACATAAATTTTTCCTTATAATTTTATTACGCGAACAATAAGTACGTTTATAAATATGCATTCTGTATTCCTTACGCCTGGTTTATACTCCAAGAAAGTGAGGTTATCAAGAAAAGATAACTTCACTTCTGTCATTTATACATTAACGATTGTAGAATAAAAACTCAAGTTTTTCATTTTTCAAGTTACTGAAATATTTCAATAACGTGAAAAGTAAAGTTCTTCTCTTTAACGTAAAAATAACTTCCTAAATCTTGTAACTATAAGTCCAAAAAGTGAATTTTCACTATAATTTCCTCATCACTTCACTTTTTTGGAGTATAAAATAAGCGTCACCTATTTGTCGGTAACAGTTTTATATGTAATAATACATTACTAATAAAAATGGGTCCACTTACGTATAATTAGTACTTAAAGTTAAATATTATATAGTTGTAGTAGTACTAAATAGAATTTATAACTGTGGATTTTCTTTGTTATTATTATATTACAATTATAATACATATTTATGTAGCACTATTGATAAACAACTCGTTCCAGTGAATCGTGCAGGGTTGATGGATGTACGTAGGTATATTATTTCACACCTGTAACTTTTTTTTATATATATTTGTACCTGCTGTCTCAATCATTATGTATTAAAGACAAATCTTTATTCGATTGGAATAGAAGCACATTTATGTAGGCGTGGTGTTTATTTTAAAACAGGAACCGTGCTACAAGCCTTAATTAAATTAATCCATTTCATTGTATTTGTATTGCAATGAATAACCCCAAGGGTTTGCCAAGTGCCTTGCCTTATTCCTTGCTGTGCATTCAACTGCAACTTAATTGTGTTTTGCTGCACAACTACATACAGTGAGAATGAGAATATCTTTGTTATTCTTAGGTCAGGAGTAAAAGTAATAATAATTTTTATTTATTTACTCTATTAAAATATACATGATCTCTGTAGTACATAGTACAATAGGGATTTTGCTAAGTCTGCGCAACTCAGGTTCGTTTTCACGTTTCATGGTTTTCTCACTGATCGTAAATATACTACTGTATCATGATGTGACATTTAGTTAGCACAAAGACAAACTATTAAGTATTAGCCCGTTAAGAAGTGCAGGTGTGAAATCTAATTGTATTGTAGGTTGCTGTTTATATTGGTGAGAATATTGATTTAGGTATTAGTGTATATAGAGATTATGTAGGGTGAGGTGAGTAACGGTCCCCTCGGGTCATCACGTAAACAGCAGAGCGAATAACGTAATTTTGAAGGAGAATTTTAAGATTATTTTATAGTTATTTATAGTTGTTTCAACTTTTTATATTATAGAGATACTTAGATGTCAATCTTATTCTTTGGGTGTCATGAACAGTTCCTCACTAATAAAAATATGAAAAATAAAATGGAATTTAAATATTAAACTACATCTAAGCGGCTATGCGTGCGTAGGTGCTACTTTTACATACAAAATAGTCTTGTACCTGTGCAGAGATGTAGGGATGAAATGTGTGTTACCTTTTGCCAATACTACAGTACAGATAGTATAGTAAATAGAAGATACTCGTACAAATAGAGTACAGATTACAAATGGTTATAATTTGATTGCAACTACTTCGTCTGTCTGGTTAACTTCATAATATTATATTATACGTATTTATATTATATTTAATAATACTTTTAGTACGTACGCTATGCTAGGCTTAGTTTTCTCATTGATAATAATATGCTTAAATAAAGTGTGCCTTAATACATAATACATAGGTACCTAAGTTAGTATGATGTAGTTGACTGACTGCGGGTGTATGAGTTTTAATGTTGTTGTTGCGTGGCGTTACATTTCTAGTACACTACATTCAAGTTACGGTATTAATATTATTAGTCCCATTATTATTTAGTTTAGTAAACTGAGATAACTAACTCTGCTGTGCTTCGCTTTAGTTTAAGTAAGTCGGCGGATTGCTAAGCCTAAAGTGTAATATTGTATTCACCAATAAGTGTAGAAAAGGTGTAATATTTATATCAAGACGAATTCCCAAAAAATGTACGTGCAGAGATCAAATAATGCACACAAGTATACGTAATATGTTGTTGAAGTAATTGTTGAACTAACTCATTTCATTTACTGTTTATTGGACTATTTAATTTAGAGTCTATACTCAGATAGATAAAAAATAAAGTTCTCATAATGCTTTACAGGCCAACCTACATCTTAAATGCTAAGTGCCTAAGAATCTCCTTAAGACTTTCCTTAAGAAGAGTTAGGCTAAGAGTGTATGCGTTGTTCATTAATTATTCATTAAATAACCGTCCTAGTTAATACTATTAATACCTAAATACTATATAGCCATGATTTTAATTTTAACTTAAATAACACAAGTATTAATATTTACAAGGCATGTAAATTATTATGTTGAGTACGTACCTAGTAAATAGTTATGACGTCTTAAGGATGTGAATTTTCAGACTTCATGTACACCGATTTCATCCTAAAATCATCCTAGTTGTACTTCATTTTTAAATTATTTAATTTAGTATTCTGTACAATTGCACTAAGATCACTTTTGACTTTAGGAATCTGTTTACATATAAATAGTTTCACGGTAGAACTTTTTAATTTATATGTTAATTAGTATAACGAAATATTTACTGGCCATCAGCCATGGACACTTAACTTGATTTTCATATACACGGAAGAATTTGTGATTGAGGCTGTAAAATATTTATATATATTTGATTATTAAGAATTAAAATGGTACATAATACAAATATAAAACGATCACTTTAGAGGATTCACAATGTGTACATACATAATCTTTGTAAAACGTCATATCCCCAAATTCACAAATCTGCTAAAATCCTTTCAAGAATTATATTTGCGTCTCTAAATTACTAAATCCAAAATATATAATGGAGGTTTAGCCAGGTATTATAGTAACTAGTCAGTCAGTAGCAAACTCATCTCAGATCTCAACATTTTTATTAAGGATAACACTTTCTTAAAACTAGTAAAACTGGTCACTCCAGCTAAATGCGATAGGAAAACTGTAGATTGAGATTGAGTGGTGATAACTTGGATAAGAAGACTACTGGGGAGGATTAAACATATTTTGTGAGATTACTCAGTAAAAGTGGGGATTGTGGAATGAAACTTGAAAAGTAGTCTTAAATGTTGAAAAGAATATTTTGAGGTGAAGAGAGTTTTGTGCTGTGAATGAGATTTCTTGGTTGTTCGTGCTCTTGTGGTTAGTCAAATATTTGGATTCATCTCTTCACTCTGGTCTGGCACACAATCAAAAATATTTAATTTTCTTGATTTCGATATTCAAGATTTGTTACAGTGGCTTCTCTTGGCTTTGGCTACGTTCACTCGAATGTTGAAATGCGTGAATTAAATCCTCAAATTGTGGAATTGCATGCCCTTGCCATTCAATTCATAACTAGAAAAGAAAAATCTCCCGAAATTTGATATTTGATGCAGAGTTTAACGTACCTAATTAGACGCTAACCAAAAGACTAAACCACGAACGGAGTAATGAATAGCAGTAATAGAAGTTATAGGAGAAGTTCTTTGTTGTCCCTGTCTGCTTAGATTATTTGTAAATACACAACACACAGAATAGTATTTTGTATGTATTTATATACTATATATATAGATGATGGTAATAATAAGGTAACTATAGCGTGTAGTGTAACAAAGAGAAGAGGACAATAGAAGTTGAGACGAATTATGAATTAGAGGGAAGAGAAGACAATGGGAGAGGACCGGCCACCGGATGCTAGCTGCCTTTCATTTCTCTTATATGTAGTATCTGTATATCTGTAATCTGTATATCTGTATAGTATTTATTTAGCTCCTTTAGAACTCCTCAGTTGACGTGTGAACTGAAAAAGTCTCAAAGTCTCAACTCAGCTCATCCCAACTTAAAATTACTTCAAATTACTTCTTTCTGATGGGATGTGAGGTTAGCTTGGAGATTTTACGAGAAATTCCTTCTTTGGTAATACAATTCACTTACTGTACAAAGTAATACTATATAATATATACACCAATACACCACACATCAGGATTAATATTATTAATTTTATAATATAGACTGAAAAAGAATCTCTTAAGAAACTCTGAAGATGTACGGAAATCAGTTGGGTCAGAATTTGATTTGAGCTGAAGGGTCTTTGTATTCGCAAAATCCATGCATGGGAACTGAACTGATCTTCATTGAACTGATTTACACTCTTCTTTAGCTACACTAAATAATTAATGTAGCCTAATGGTACATGCTAACGGTAAAATGAGTTTTTGTATATATTTTGTTTTGTATTATATCTGTACTGTATGTATTTATAGTTTTTATAGTAAGAGAGGTTTGCTCTGAAGCCTAAGGTAAGAATAACAAGAGAGAGACGTGGCGTGAAGGATGTTTACAGGTGAGAGAGTGGAGAGCAACTGACTGCAGTTACTCAACTGACTTCTCAACTCCTTCCTCCTCTGGTTGGGGAATAAACAACAAAACACAATTCATTTCCCTCGAAATACATACTAATCCATCCCTAATCCCTTTCTATGTAGATTCTATTCAGACATATGTTGTGTAGGAGTCCCTAAAAAACTATTTCCTCTCTCTCTCCACACTCCTCTGTATGAGATTTATATTTATTATATGAGTGTATGAGTGTATGAGTGTATGAGGTTAGTGAGTGAATGATTAATGATGACGATGCGAGGATGAGGATCAAAGGAAGGCAAAAATGCTTGCAGTTTGTTAGGCGTCTATTGTTAGTTGCCGTTTTAGTTTAGTGTCTTGTCTGATTCTATTCTCTATAGTTAAACTTAACTAACTCTCTATTCAGACTGTAGCTGTGTACTTCTATGTATATGAACTATGAAGTGCAGTCTACTAATCACATTTACCCACCTGCGCCTCTCTCTTTATCCGCCATCTCCAACTCTTACTTATTTTTATACTTTTTATATATCTATAGTCATATCAGTACATAAGTACATAAGTATATCATCTAAATAAATATTTTTGTGTCCGTCGCGTCTTTCAAAAATGAGTGGACGACTGTTTCCATTTTTACATGCATGTAGTATTTCTATGTGGACAGAGAGACCTTTAAGCGCAAAGCACGCACTCTGTCTGTCTATTTAGGTAATTCAATTTTCTTCAATTCGACATTTTTACTGCAAGCGACGACAATATTATTATGTCAATTTGCTACAATACAAATTACTCTTAATGTTGTTAATTAAAAGTCTGTGGACAAATTAAGATTAATAGATTTTATGGGCAAGGCATATACATAGGGGAAAATGCCTTCATAAAAATAGTATTTTATTATATTTTTTAATTGTCTTAGATGGGAGTTATGAAAAACGTGAGTAGCTAAATTAAAAATGAAGTCAGTACATCAAAATAATGGGATTATAATGAACTTGGCAGTGCTTAACTGTGTATGTATACCTACTAATTTCTATTTATATCATTTTACCTTTTCCAAGCTACCAAATATATACAACAAATTTCCTTTGAAATGAAAATTTAGTACTATGTTTCAGAATAATGACAAGTGGATGAAATCTCTACACTAGTTTATAGCGTTTAGAGATTCCGTCTACTTATCACATATTCTGGACTGGAGCCTTAATTATCAAATTAACTGCTATAGAATGATTTCTCCTTTCAGTATTGAAATATTACTTAGTTAGAAGTGTTAGTAGAATTGAGACGATTTTTAGCTTGTAGCATTGTCTATTCTTGTCTAGCGATGTCTAATGTAAGTATTTCTATTTTTATCGCTGAAATTGTACATACAAATCTATAGAGTTACAAGAAATAAAGATTTTACGTAAAGATCTTTGATGAAGGACCACGCGCCAACGCTAATTAGAAATAGCTTTCAGCGCTATCTGACTGAAAGCTTCACAGAACATTCTTTATATAAAAAGGGTCATTTTATGTACTGGGGTAAAAAAAGTGAACAATCAGGTTTGACCTGTAGAGCCCGCCAAAGGTCAAATATTTAACATATGAATCAGATAATAGTAGTGAAAAAATGCCTAAATGTTGTATGGCATTGGATTTTTTATGGTAATTCCGTTAGGCCATTTTGGAATCTCCATGCTTCCCTTGCACGCTTCGCTTAATCATTAAGCATTCGTTCTTCATAGTGAGCAGTCTGTACCAATAACTTGCTAAAGAGCAAAAATTATTAATTAAAAAACTGCCGAAAGATGAACGGAGTACATCTTGTAAGATAAACTACTCTGTAGCTTTTAAATAGTTCAACTTTTTTGAATTGTGTTAACGGATTTCGATTCAAGGATAAATTTTGCTTTCTCACAATGCCCCAGCTTCTTGGGGCAATGTGAGATTTGACCAAAAACGAACTGTATTATGTAGGGCAATGCGAGATTTGACCAAAAACGGACTGTATTATGTAGGGCAATGTGAGATTTGACCAAAAACGGACTGTATTATGTGGGGCGATGTGAGATTCGACTAATATTACCCTTCGCTGGTCATTTATAGTGGTTACTATACCAGTTTATTTAACAATCAAACAGTAAGCTACTTAACTAATTCCAATAATATAATATTTGAGTGCTATATTTAAATTACATGCGGGGAGAAAAATAAGAAATCTGCGCCTTTTTGTACGCTTAAATGATATAACAAAAATTACATGCCCAAAGCATAAATAAATACTATGCATACACAGTTATAACTATAAGTATAATGATTAATATAATTCACTACCGAATTACAGTTCATGAATGGTAAAGTTTTGTATTTGTGTCTATTTAAGTGCATTCACTTTTGCTACAGTATTACACACAGTTTTGCAATGTTTTATTAATTTCATGATTTTTTTAGAAATTTTTGCGCAGAGACATCAAATAGTGAATCAGGACCGAAATTTAGCTATGGGAATGCAGCGACAACTCGACGGGATTTCTACCGCCTTGGAACAGGGATTTGCGAGTGTGCTGGAGAATCTGCGGCCTCGGTTTCCGGGTAAGAAAAATCCAGCATTAGCGTTAATGCCTAGCAGTGGCGGAGCTATAAATTTCGGGCCCCAAAGCAATATTTAGTTCTGGTACGGTTCTACGGTGCAATAATGAGACAAGGCCGGACGCAGGAAAAAACGGGAGGGGCTTCAAAACATGAATCGCGCGCAGCGCAAATTTTTTTACCATTTTTTGTTCATTTTGCCCATAATATCTAGTGTACTCCGAAAATTTAGGGAGGCCCTTCACTTCCTCTGGGTCCGGCCTTGTATGAGATGAAATAAGTGTATTTGCCTGTTGCAATATAGTGCAGTCAAAATAAAGTGTTAAACACTTTATTTTGACTGCACTATATTGCAACAGGCAAATACACTTATACACAAATAAACTTAGGACCCGGGTCTTGGAAAAAATATTTGAAATCTGTCAAACGTAATGACACATTAAATAGAACATTATATGACACAACAAATCACTGAGTTATTGATTTGTTGAGCCATATAATGACCTATTTATGTGTCATTACGTTTGCAGATTTCAAATTTTTTATCCAAGGCCAGGGCCCCTCAGGTCCCTTCGGGCCCTGGGGCCCCAAAGCGTTGCTTTGGCTGCTTCCCCTGTAGCTCCGCCACTGAAGCAATGCCTAGTGAATAAGCATTTCTTCCAAATTGCAGTTTTTGGCCATAAATGAGTATTGAGTATATATAGCTAATTTATTTTTTATAGCTCCTCAGAGTCCAGGGCGCTACGCTGCGGCGGGTTGTCCAGCGCCAGCAGTAACCTACAGCCCAAGCGCACAGTTAAGCCAGGTTTACAACAACGTTATCTTTTGTAAGTTGTTCCTAAGTACATATAGGATTAATATTTTAAGTATTTTTTACTTTGGAACTCACTTAACTTTGTACAAATGTGTGCCACTCGGACTGTGAGACTGCACGACCATCTCAAATCTCATCCAACTCAACTCTCTGTGTGTCCACTTCCACTATAACTAACTATTTGAGGCCTTGTTTACCTTAATACTCTACACTCTACACAACTTTTCTGATCTGCTCTGCTCCACCTTATAGTATATGTACTACTATACACAAATAAGAATAAAATACCTTTTCATTCACCTTGAGACTTGAGACAGCTAAATAGTTCAAGTTTTATAAATGAATGCTATACTAACATACAAAATATATTATTGTATTATAGTAGCTACAGAATAAAATGTACTTTTCCTCACATTTAGATTACAGTAAGTAAAAAACTGTAGAGCGTTCTACAAGCTACAACTGTTATGCACTACCTTCCACACTAATAATTATAAAAGTAGTTAGCTAGGCGCTTACAAACAATTAATACAATTAGTAACTTCTATATTTACAAGAGTAAGTTTAATATATAAATTCTATATAAGTAGTATCAATTCTAATCTTTAACGAGCTAATCATTTTATTTTAAAGATCACATAAACAATTACTAAAACTAGGAGCAGATGAGTTAACCTAAAAGTATACTTTTCCAGTCATACATACCTATATAACTATGTACATTCTGAATGTATGTGCGAATACTTATAATTAAAAATAAACTTTAAATAGCTAGTTAAATAACGTTTTGTTAGGTATGTACATATGTCAGTAGATATTAATATGTAAATTGCATGCAATTTCCTTTCTACGTTATTGACATGATTTCAATATGCAGAATCTACGATTTAACACTTCGGTGATTAATCCGTAATAATAAATTATCACCTCCGGGAGAATATTCGTGTCATCTTTTCTCGTCTGTGAGGAGTACACATTGAAATTCCTTTATTCGATGATTAATTTGCAACACCTGGAGCCCACAGTTACTAAAGCTAACACTTTTTTTATTTTCTATTCATTCTAACAAAATATCGGTTTTTATATTTAGGTCGACGAAGCAAAGGTGCGTGGCGGTTTCTGCATTTACGTGCTCACTAATCATAGGTCCAAATAAAAAAATCGAGTGCTCACGTTATGCGGTAAATAAAAATGGGAATTAAATACAGAGCAAATTGAATTATTTATAAATGCATAATTTCTGATTACTACCTGACATACTCCTATACATAAATACCTTTCCAATGGCCTAATTTATATGTCATTTATTTCTTGACAAGTGTAATCTTTCCAAATTTAATTATTTTTTTTTACAATTCATTCTAACCGAATTGAATGCACGTAAACTTAATATTCTTTGAAACTGAAAATATTAGATACTAGGTAGGTGTAAAGAGTATGCATGCGTGTATATATATTCGTTATTGTATATAATGTAAAAGAAAATATTTTAAAAATAAATTTCTCTTTTTAACATAATGTATTTTGCATGCAATTTATCATTCTGGTAAATTGCTTTAAATTAATCTTTGCCTAAATAAAATCTTTTTGGAATATTTAAAAAATTGGGGAAAGAATTGTAGACGTGGAGAAAAAGGAATTTTTAATAAGTATGAGACTTATTGGAGATAAAAAATGTCTGGACGAAGAAACAAGCACATTCCAAGGCTGAGTTTTGTGACTTCAACTTCTAACTCTAATTTAAATTCCAATTTTCATCCCCACCCCCAAATTCGCTTATATGAAATGGACAGTTTCGATTTGGAAAAGAGCATCACAACAAATCCTTTAATTTTACTCTACATCTACTATTTCAAGTTTACTGCAGTTCTGATGTTAGTTCCCTTTACTATACACTTGGACAATTCTGGAAATTACTCATTTCACACAAACATCTTCAGAAAGGTAACTAATTTATTAAGGCGTAAATTAAAAATGACTATAAATCAATTAGAGAAAACAATGAAATATGTAGTATGAAAATAAAAAGGAACCCGACAATAAGCAAAAAATAATTCAACTAAGATTTTTCAGACAATAATGCAAATCTTTATTTTCGAGGTTTTGGACAATTGTGAAGTCTGAAATCAACAATATAATAACTTGACATGACAATATTTTTATTTTGCTAAGAAGCTATTAACTCAAGAATTTGTATAGCAACCAATTAGGATTTTGTCTTTGCTTTATTTTGATAAGGTAGTTTTGCCGTGAACATGAGTAGATTTTTTAAACAAATCAATGCAAGTTGGGGATGAAAATAGCAACTGAACTTTTAACTATCAAGACTGAACGTCGTACAGTCTTAAATGATGTATGCTCATAATAATGCCATGTATTCATGTAAATGAAGATTAATAAGATAGTATGGTGATTATGTTGAAGTAAAAGGAACGGACAATTTCATCCTGTATGCATACAAATGATATGTATACATTATGCATGTATTGCGTATAATAATAAACATTTTCATTGTTGAATACTAGTACCACATTGTCAATTTCAGATGGTCCCTATTGTTTTTTCCCTCGTTTCCCAAAATACACCAATTGTCGATTTCAGACAAAATTGGATTATTGTTAAACTGAATTTATTTATTGTCATTTTCCTATACCACAGTGTCGAATTAAATGGTACCCATTAATTAATTGATCATCTTAATCTTTCGACAAATAAATTTTAAAATGCCTTATAGTGAGTATCCAATACAATGTGTTAATTTATGATTACAATTTGCAGATTACTTGTTCGGTTTTCCATTTTTCTGCTGCTCTCATTTCTATTTTAGAACTTCGAAGAATGTCAGCCATTAGCATAAAGGAAAAGCCGGAATTAACATTCATTCTTGCAGATTTCTTTTGCTGGGCTGTCTACATTTGCATATTCTCGTACACATTTTGGAAAAGACAGAGATATATCCGCAAGGTTGTCAACTTGCCAATGGGGATTCCTGGAACAAAGGTACATCTCTATAACCCATCTAAAAAATTATTTTCAAAAAGATTTCTTTGAATATTATTAATTAACAGGTGAAAGTTTTCTGTGTCGTGCTCTGCTGTATTCCCGTAATACAAATTCTGTACTTCAAATTTTGGCTGGAGATGTTTGCGGAGAATGAGAATTTTGGAGCCTTTGCTGAGAGTTACCGGGGAAAAGTTTTGTACTCTTGGTTCATTCATCGAAATATCTCCTGGACACCTGACTGGAGTTTCTCTAGGAAAGAAATTGACGTCCTCTGCGTAGTACATTTTATACTGGAAATCATTTATGGATTTATTGTCACATATTTTGAGCTATTTGCTCTGATTGGGGCCTTGTGTGCCTACAATTATTGCCTACAGCTCCCCACAATTGAAAAGCATCCCCAAACATCCATACAGGTTAATTACGCAAGACATGAAGTGTTGTCATTTACAATCAAATCTCTAGGTGTACATATAAAGTGTACATATAAATTGATATTCTTTTTCTTTCTGTTATTGTAGATTTTGGAAAAGCAGTTTGTGGATTTGGAATTCTTTCTGGAGTGCATAAATGATATCACGAGCAATTTTCTGTTGTGGACTTACATTCAAGTGATCCCTTGGGTAGCTGGGAGTTTTGTAGACGTCATTGATGCTGAAAAATGGGGCTTCATTCTTTTCATGTGGGGCTACTACATTTCTTACTCCATAATACTCGTATTGGGTTCAGAAGTTCATCACAAGGTTCAATTTACGAATTATTTAGCTTATTTTACTAACAGGGGTTTAATTATGACCTCACCGCTTCCTTATCCTTAACTTTTAGTGTAGGTATTTCAAATTTATTCAGGATAATTTAGGATTTGAAAATAATTGAATTGCAGATAAATCGTTTCCTAACATTTTTCAAGAGAAAGTCCCATCAAAACGCCTCAAAAAACTTTCTCAGTCCTTCGCTAACAGTAATTTCTCATCTTGGTGACGGGGAATCTCTTGGATTGCAAGGTGGCAAGTTTTTTGTAATGTCTTACAGTTTTCTTGGCGCGGTGAGTGAAATCCATGAACATTTTTAAGTATTTCTTGTCAGCATAGCTACAGTATCAATAGTATGAATGACCAATGTAACTGTAGGTAGGTTTCGGATTAAAATTCTCGGCTAAAATAATATGAAAGTATTCTTTATTCATTTCTGTAGACGATAAGTGTTCTCCTTACTTACGTCATTATCGTTCTGCAGTTTAAAAGCTCTCCGCCGAAACCTTATTGAAATTTAAATCAACATTAGATGTCAAGGTGTCAAAATGTGTACTTTGCATAATAAATGGGAAGGTGAACAGCCGATTCGGATCTTTTAAATGAAGCAATAAATTACGGCAGAAGAAAACTTGTCAATTTATTCATTTATTTTTGTATATCAACAGCCAACATCATTAGAATTAACTCTACAGATTTCTATAGGTATCTACATAGGTACGGAATTCAATTAAATGCAGTGATCCACTAGCAGTGAAGGAATAAAATATATTTAGATGATAATTCTCTTTTATTGTATACTAAATTATTCATGCAATGTAATTTATCTATTCTCAACGTAAAAATTAAAGTATTTACTATAGGCAAACAACATTCGTTTGTACACATATAACTCGAAATATATACTTAATGTAGTAATTAATAATCTTAATACATAATCCATCTCGGGCAGGACTGTGACGAAAGTCTCAAAAATTTCGCACAAGTTCGCAAAATGACGAGAACAATTTGCAAACTTTCGTATCAATAAGATAAATGCAAAGCCACAAACTCCAATTAAAATGTAGCTATTTAATTAGAGGTTTCCTGCCAATTGCGAGTTTCCCTCCAGCCATTTTGCGAAACTGTTGCAGGTGAGTTTTCTGCAAATGGCATTGTGTCATTAAAATCATTATGATCAAACTAATGAACGGGAGATATATTCACAGAAAAGGTAATTCCTAAGAACACTTATGCTTCTCAAATAATGCAGTAATAACTAATGTAGGTATGTAAGGTATTTAAAAATAATTAACGATGACAAGTACAAAAATGTACAAAAAGGGATTTTGGAATTTACAGATTTCCAATAGATATTATTAAATATTTTTGTGTGCCATACTTGATACATTTACTGCCTTGTACTATACATATTTAAATACTATCTGAGTTCAGGCCTATCAAAATATCCCATGTAGGTATCCTATCTATTATGTAGGTTATTTTATAACTAATTAAAATTAACATGGCCTACATACTAACTTTTTACACTATGTAGGATGCTAAATGTAACATGTACTAAACGTAATATTAGGAAACAAATACAAACGGCATTAGAAAGGAAAAATTATAAAATATAAAATATAAAATATTGGTTTCAAAAAGAGAGCTAATTAATTAATTCGATTAATTTTTGGATTAACATATTCTATTTCAAATTCACTTTCTGAAGAAGTGTTGGGAACTGAATAAAAGCAGTTACTGGCGTCTATGGAACTTGGAGGAGAATTTGGAGGGGAGTCGTCGATGACTTGGAGGTCCAATCTCCTCCCCACCTCCTCCTCGGGACTCCTGGGGTTTGTCGATTTTAAAACCAAACTGGAACGAGATGTAGTAGAATAATTGATGGGGGTGTTACTTGAGGATGCTGGGGGTGAGTTAGATTTCAACCAGTAGCTCCCCTCTATGGGGGTTCGTATCAAGTACTCCGGATGAGGGGGAGGGGATGAATAAATAGGGGATGAAATAGCATATCTGATGACTGGACTCTCAAGAGGTTTCTGTGGAGGTGGAGGAGGATACTTCACCATTGTGGGCCTTACGAGGTTTGGTAGAGGATACTCTACCACCGGGGCTCCAAGGGGTTTAGGCAGGGGTGGGGGAGGATATCGTAATTTTGGTGCTTCTATAAGTCTTGGGGGTTGGGGTAGAGGATACACTAATGGAGAAAGATGTAATGATGACGAAATATATCTTATAATTGGGGCTTCTGTAAGTTTGGGTGGAGGAGGAGGGGCATATCTTACCTGTGGGGCTTCCGGGGCTTTTGCTACTGGAGGATACCATATGCGTGAGGTTGCAACGGGTTTCGGTGAAGGACGAGCACGTCGTATCAATGGGCCTTCTAGAATTTTTGGCGGAGATGGATATTTTATCTTTGGGTGGGCAAGGGGCTCTAGAGGTGTCGGAGGGTGGGCTACCTTTACGGGTACCAAGGGTTTCGTTGATAGTGGGGAATTTATTACCTCTGGGATTGATGTCGTTTTTGGTAGCGGTGCAGTATTTGCGACCCTTGGAAGGGATTTCCTGGGTGGAGGAGGATGTCTTGGGGGTGCAAGGGGTTTCGGTGATGGCAGAAGATGTCTAATCTTTCTCATCTTTTCTGAGGTCTTCGGCGGAAGATACCGTAGCAGCATCGGGGGTAAAGACCTATTTGTCTTTCTAGGAGGGGGACACCTCTTGATTGGGGGTCTATGGCGTTTCGCCGTAGGTGAAGGGTACTTCATTATGGGGGGTGCTAGGGGTTTTAGTGGTGGTAATGGAAGCGAGTTCTTGACAATTGGGGGTATGGATGTAGAAGTGACCTTGATGGTGGTTGGGGGTGCTGCGGAATTCAGAGACGGATATCTAATGGGAGGAGCTTCTTGTGGCTTTGGAGGAGGTTGCAGTGGTGTTCGTAGTTGTAGTGGTGCTAGGGCTTTGCTATGCACCCCACTCTCACCCCCACAATGAAGATTGTAATTGACATTGTAGCAACGGTGGTGCTTATTGCGAAGCGGGGGGTTAAAGTTGAAATGATGACACCGTGGCCATCCATCCGGGGGTTCTGGACTGAAAAGCTGGGACTGGGGGAAATCTACACTACCAGACCCTGGATACCAACAAGACGGATTATAATTGTTGTGTCGACTGTGACCCTCTGCTCCCTGGTTGCCATCGCAGTTGCCGTAACTTGCGGATGACGGACCCCCACGGGGGTGTTTGGAGGGCTTCTTGATTCTTCTACCCATAGGAGCTTTTTGTTCTGTGGCACTAGGGGAGCAAGTGTAGACTGCTCCTCCGTGGAAGTGAACTGATTTGGATAGCTTGGGCGGCATAGGGCTGAATTGCCACAGGAGTACTTCTTCTGCAGCTTTGGGGGGTCCACCTCCCGCTATTGAATTCACATGTCGCCCTGGACCCCCATCTAAAATAAAGTTAAGCAGCAGTATTAAAATAAATAAATCTTTTTTTATGTAAAGGCCGGCAGGCCGAATAGAAAATTTTGGGAACTTTCGCGGCGATCATTGAAGTTTGTCCCAACTTTTTCTTGATATGACGTCAGCTGGTGGGCCAAACGCCTGGTGTACTATTTTCTCAAAAAATGGTAGAAGGCCAACCGGAAAAGTTTGTGCGCATCTCTGCATCAAAGGAGCTTTCTTGGAATTTTGTTTTTACTATTCTACTATCAATACATTGAAATGTACACTCGCCCTTTGTAAGGAAAACACTAGATTCTTTTTACTTGTATTATGTGATTAATTGTCTATATTTTTATTTCTCATAAACTGAGAGCATAGTCAGCTTAGTTGGTTAACTTAGCATTATATTGTAAATTATGTTACCTAACCTAAGTAAATATTTGCATTCCAGTGAAAATGTTTTTTCTTACTTGGATTATATATGCGCCGATGTTTTTATCAAATATTTCATAATAAGCTTTATGTCTTGAGGATTCAATTATTATGAAATATAGCTAAAAAGTATTCAAAAGTTTTCTAATAGAAATAAATTCGTACCGGAATTGTCGACTTTGTCCGGAACCACGGATTCTTTTCTAGCCTCTTCAACAACTGCGTTTTTTAGTTCTGTAACTTCTATAATCTCCTGCACATCTATCTTGGAATTCTGTTGCAAATCCCCAAGTGGTCTCAAATGTAAATAACTATCTCTATTTTCCGGATTTTCTTCCACAACCTTCAAGCAACGCTCCTTCTCCATTTCTTCCACAGCCACTGCACCATCAAAGGTATATTTATTTAGTACTTCAATATATTATCAAACTATAAATTCTAAATAATTTAAAATGATTTAAAAATGTAAATAAATAAATTCTATTAAACTCAACAAGTTTATAAAGGTGGGCAATTATTATTAATGGATGATATTTTGCGAAATAAGGTTTTCCATTATGCCCTGTCACTTATATGGAAAAAGGTAGAATTTGAAAAATAGTAAATTAAGGGAGCTCACTTAAAATATCATCCCAGTCGTCGTCGTCTAATTCGCCTTTGGCTTCTCGACGAGGATCTTTGCCACCTTGACATTCTAACGAGGCACCTTCAGAATTCGCGTCCAAATTCTGAAAAGCTTTGCGAGTGCGGTGAGACAGCTCATTCGTGAAAACAGGTTCATAATTAGATTTCAAGTTATGGAGCAAAAACGCCCAATTTTTGTCTCCCCGCCCATCTATCAACAAATCTTTGTTAGTGATGACTAATCTTTCGACATGCAATAAAAGACAATTTGTATTGTTGTATGCAAATATGACGAGAGTTGTAAATTATGAAACCGAATTATAAATATTCGTATGGGATAAACTTACTTCTGTGACTTGGAGTGACGGTGGAAGGGTCTTCTGCCAAATAAGAGAATTTGCCACCCGGACTTCGTGCCAATCTGTTGACTTCCGGAGAGAGATCCTTGAAAGAGGCGGGTAGGAAGTCGGGCGGGGGCACGCCCCGAATTCGGTTGCTACTCCGCACGGGCTCCTCCCTCTCCTCTATCTTCATTCGTTGCAGCACCTTGTCCCTTTCTGACTCCGAGTTGGGGGTGGGTGCTATGCTGCCGGGGCCTTCCTCGGAGCCTTCTTCGTGGGGAGAGCCCTCCTCCGTCTCTTCGCCGTCACTGCTCGTGGGCATCTCGTGGACACCACTTTTGTTGGGGAGCTGGAGGATGTTTTCTGCGTGAGTTTCTGCCCCAGTTTCTGTTTCAGTTTCCATCAGGGGGTGTATGCAAAGGAGAATGGGGATGAAAGGGAGCAAGGCCCTTCTTTTACAACCCTTTTTCACCTTCCCCCCATTTTGGGATAGCAATTTATCGTCTAATAAACGCTGTCCAGTGGATTGAGCAACATTCAGCAGCAGTCTCTTACTATTTGAGTACTTGGGCACCGTTTCTGTCCCTTTCAGACTTTTCACGGGAATCTCTGCTTTGGGCTTTTGTTTTCCTTTGTTCATTTCCCTGGAGATAAAATTACTAAAATAATATTAAAAGTAAATAATATTAATGGTGAATACAGAATTTGCAATAGAAACCAAAAGAAATAAAGAATTAAATTATAAAATATAAGTTATATAAATTAAAGAACAATTAAAAGTAGTCCATTAAAATATACCTTTCCAGCTTGGTCCATATAAAATGTTGTTGACGCAGAATGGGGTCAGCTCTTCTTGAATTTATTTCTAAAAATCAAGCCACTGAATATGCCCATTGTGACACATTTACGTATTTCGTGATCAATTAATTAAATAGGAATAAAAATGAATATTGCCTACATTCGCATAATATGCCCGTTTGTAATTAGATCAATTTACCTCGTGGACGGACGTACCAAGGACTTAAGTACAGAAATAGTTTTTTGCTTTGACTGGCTGGTTATAGATCAAAATGGACAATTTATTGAGAACGCTTGTGAACACTGTCTCTTGTGATGTGATGTTCATTCGGTTGCTCTTCTTCCTTCTACGTGTCCCATTGACAATGTCATGCCGCTTAATAGTTATGACAAGTCTGTGAGAATTGTAACGTGATACGATATTGATAGCTCCAGTTACTGAGCTGAGCAGATCCACGTGGACTATAAACTATAGTCCTGGCATGGCATGACATGGCATGGCCTACATATAGGGCATTGTAGTGCATTGTCTTTTGTCTTTGCATATGGCCGTACCCGGAAAACAAGTGTCGGGTGTTATTGACACCAACTCCATTCATATTCCATTTATGTTTATGTTAACACATTTAGAATGAGTTTAATGCTCTCTTTGGCATCAAATTTTATTATTTAAAGTTAAATGAAGACGGAAGCAAATTTATAACTCTACTATAAAAGATATTTAATAAAATATCTACACAAACTCACCTGGCACCTTTAGCATACATGCTTACTATTGCGCTTAATTTGGCGAGTACATAGAAATAGAGAGACACTAATTAAACATGTGGCTACTAGCCTACTGCAATATTGCAATTCAGGAATAGATTTATCTATAAAATATGATTTATGAAAATGAAATACAAACCGCTGTGTTCAATTTTTCCTGCCAGACTCTCAAAATAAAAATGTTTCTGCATGAGAATAGGAATTCTTGATTTTTGGAGAAAACTTGAATGGCCAAGCTAGATGACAGGATCTTGACACCCAGCCTCGTTCCTACTTTACAGGACTGACGCTGAAATAAGTAGTAATATGTATTGCATAAAATCATTTTCCATAATATTACATACGAGTATATCATCAATCATATTTATTGCATTTATAAAATATAAATTTGGAGGATACAAATTCAAATTCCATTAGAAAATTCTAGTGATTCAGATTTGGTCTGAGAAATTCCTTGTGATTTCTGGTATCTAAGTATTTTTCAATAATGTAAACCTTTTTGATTGCTAACATACAGTTCCCGACAAACACAAACTTGCCGATTAAGTACCGAATCTGTATCGGCATCATACTAACGGCAAAGTACCGATGTGCCC
>JAQFYC010000175.1:0-75837 GCA_034694165.1 Tomocerus mixtus | reverse complement strand
GCACGTTCAATATGAACAGATGCGAATCAAGCGCGCGTCCGTCTGATTCATATTCTAACCATTGAGTCCTCCTTAAGTTAATGTATCAAACTTTGGTTAAAAATAAAACCATTTTAATTGTGATTCTTGCAGGCCGTAACGATAATGCCTCGTTTTTCTTCCCACGTATATTTCCTCAAGTTTTTCAATCAGCAAGAAATTGTCCAGGTGGTGGATGCACATTAGCTCTTCTCTGTTGGCTTACAAGAAGTGGCTGCGGAAGCAGCAGCACCAGCAGGTCTGTATCTTTGTTCCTATCTATTCACTCTAATTATAATATTTAGTATGTGTGTCTTACTTGTATCTACATTCTTTTATTTCGGATTATTCGGATCAGGATTTTTAGAGTATAGCTATTATAGAAGATGAAGTATATATAGATAAATTTACATTGTAATAAGTAATGTCAATAGTAATATAGTACTTACAATTAGTAAAGGTTTAGTTCTTTGCTGTAATTGTTAAAATTGTTAAATAATAAGAAATACAATGTTATGCGAGGTTGCATAACATAATTCTTATTATGTGACTATCTTCATATTGTATTAAGTATATTTGTTCATGACTATGGTATTCTAAAGAGTATTCATGCGTTAACTGTCAATATTAGTATTTTTTACACGCTACATCAAGAATTAATTGATGTAATTACTGGTCTTATGAGACACAGTAGTAGTTTAACAAGAACACTTAATGTTAAACCTGATTGTCAAATAATAAATACCAAGATGTAGCGATGTGCATAATGTAATACATAAGTTTTATCAGAGTAAGAGTAATCTTATATTGACTTTATTAAATACATACGTATCTATGAGCTTAGAAACATGACTTGACTTACAACTAATCGTATGTATGCTTATGCTTCGCAATTTCTGTAATAATTTTGTGTTTTATATATTTTCAGCAATACCGCAAGTGCCAGTTCCTATATTCCAACATCTATGCAGGCTTTGAGAAAGGAAGAGAATTTAGAAACAAATGATCTCTCTGTATCTGATTACGATATTGGTACCTACGATGGACACGAGAATTAAACAACTATTTTGCAATAGTAATGGATGTAAGTAGAGATAAAATTTAATATGAAATATTTCCGGTTTCAAAATAGAATGCGGTATTCAAAAACTAGCTGCACAAAAACGTATCATCGGAGGAAGTACAGCTAATTTCGGAGAATTGCCTTGGCAGGCTCATATTCGAATATCCGGGTTTCAGTGCGGAGGAGCTCTGGTACACTGAAGCAAAATAAAATCAATCTGTTGCATACATTAATTTGACTTTTAAATTCAATCACTAAATACTAATTGTAAACATTCCAATTACAGCTGAATCATTATTATTTAGTAACTGCTGCTCATTGCGTACATCGAGCTCGGTAATATTAAAATTATTATGTCTACAAAATATTTGTTATCATTATTATTAGTATTACTATTGCGTTAGACCAGATTATATTTATATTCAAATTCCAATATAGTTTACCATTATATGATATATATGTAGATCCGTTAAACACTTATAGCTATCTCAATGAAGTTTTTGTGAAATGCATATTATGTATGTAACGTATTGTTATTCCATTATTTTCTAGACTTTCCGATATAACAGTATATCTAGGAGAGCACGACACAAAGGATACTGGAAGATGGTTGGAGCCACTTCCAGAAGAATCGTTTGCAGTTGTGGAAAGAATAATTCATCCTCGCTTTAAATATATGTTGACACAGCCGGACAGGTATACAGAATAATTTACATGATAATTTCAATTAAATATTACATAAATATGACAGTTCGTAACATGATTGGTTAGCCAATCATGTTCTAAAATAGAAAGAATAGGAAAATGTTATTACCTACCCCACCAGATTCGATGTAGCTTTATTGAGACTACATCGCCCCGTCAGATTCAAGGCAAATATTTTACCCGTTTGCTTACCCCCTGACGAGAAAAATTACGAAGGAAGAGTAGGCGTTGTTGCAGGGTGGGGAAAAACAGACACTTCCTACGGTAATAAAGAAACACATTATTAAATTTTTTTACCAGGTCGGAAAATGTATGTGCTGTGGTTCTCTTATTTTTATGTTGCAGGGAAAACTGGTACCAACGTTTTACAGAAGGTTTTAGTTCCGATTCTGAATAATTACGAGTGTAGACGCTGGCATCATCAGAAACACATTCGTGTCGAACTCCATGATGAAATGTTTTGTGCTGGACATAAAAATGGACTGATGGACGCGTGTCTCGTAAGCTAGTGATTAGAACCATGCCAATCATTGGTGAAATTGTGATCAATATGGCCAAATATTTATTGCATATTATTTATATTTAATTTCATATACTTATCTGTATTCTCTATAAATGCATGCTCTAATTTACTCATTTTAGTTTAAATATTTGTTTCCTATTTAAATACTGATTCATATTTAAAAATTCTATTTAATTTCTTTTAGGGCGACAGTGGCGGACCTTTGGGTAAAATCTTCTCAACATAATTACAAATACATAAACAGATTCCTCTTTTCGTTACACAACTTATCTCAAAGAAGCATTGTTAATTCATTCTTTTGTTTCAGTTACATTGGATGATGGACGGTGGACTCTCGCCGGAATAACTTCAGCGGGTTTCGGTTGTGCTGTGGATCGGCAACCTGGAATATACCACAAAGTAGCAACAACAGCAAGATGGATTCGAGCACAAATATCTGCTAGAAGATAGAAATACGTCAAAATAGCCTAGAATACCATTGTGGTAGAAGATTATAATATTTTGTTCGTATACATAACTTATGTGACTTAAGAGCGCTATTATTTTTTAATCACGTTGTAACTACTAACTGTAAGTAACAAATAACAAGTTGATATTTACAAAACGTAGGCCTTCTTTTCCCTAATTGACCAAGATAAACTAAATATATGGTCAAAAAGCCCGAAAACATGCAATATTAATTATAAATTATTTTATATGAAATATTCAGGAAGAAACAAAACAGTCGTATTTTTATACATCTGCAATGCATCCAATGGAAAATAAATATTTTGTTAAATGATATAATATAGATAGCTTGTTAGCATAGTGAGTATATCATGTAGTGACCGATTATTACGCATGTGATTGTTATTTAATAATTAAATTGAATAAGTTATTTGTACATATATACAAAATGTATTTAAAGAATGTTGCCTTGTTTCTCTTTAATTACTTTTTCAGATTTAAAATATGATTTGCTTTATACACGATGTTAATTGTAATGGAGTAACTTCCCATGTTTTGCATTGCAGTAATTAAGACAGTACTTGCTTGCTTGTATTGTTAGCAAATGATATAATAATGATTTACATTGTATATTGTGATGCGTGGGTATATAAATACATACTAAATACACGAATTGAGTTTCTGTAAGCCAGCATTCAGTTGAGGCTGAATCTTGTTGAATTAATTCTAACTAAATACTTTCTTCAGTGAATTGCATTTATTTAACAAAGTACTCCAAATTGTCTTTCCGAATCCGAATGATTTTACTTTAGAATATGTATACATTGTAGTTGAACCTACATAGATTAAGGGAACTGTCACATAAACGGCAAATAAAATATCATACCTATTACATGTAGTATAGTACAAACCATAATGCACGTTCAATTTGACTCTTCGTAATGTAATATCTATAGCAGCTCTAATAAAATATCACTTTAATAAGTATGCAATGAGTAAATAAATAGTGTGGAATAGGTAGTAAGATCTAATTTCTAATAGAGACGAACTTTTGAAGTTGCAAAGCTATTATATATATCTATCCTTTATTTTACCTATGTAAAATGTTCAGTTCATTAATGTAACTTTAACAAATAGTGTCATCAGTCTTACTTTATAGGCTTTCGCTTAGGAAAATTAATTTTATTCAAAGATTGGAAACACTTTCCTTCTTTTATGAAACTCGAATTACAGACATTCCAAGAACTAAATACAGAATTGACAGCCGCAATGTATTGTTCTAAGTATTTTAGATTTCAATGATATAAATAGTACATAGTTATTTTTTACTAAGAGAAATATATAGCGATAGCATATAATTTAAACCTACCCTACCTGTAGACAATTTGTATTTAACCTGAAAAATGTAATTTCAAGATTTGAGTAGCTTATTCTTACATTTTTCATTTCAACATTAATTTGGATGGCACATTGTTTCATTCTATATATTTCATCCTGCTTCTTTTGACAGTACACAATTCTAGGAACTGGTTTCCATTCCGCTAATTGCAGGTGCCAAATTAGATAATCGTTTCAAGTTGTAAGTTAATGAATGCTACTATTAATGTACACAGGAAAACCATGTACACATTAAGACAAGTGAATGGGCTAATATTATTTTTATCGAGTATTGTTTTTATTTATGCATAAATAGTATAAAATGTACCCATATGTACTATGTATGTATGTATGTGATTACGTCCATCCATCCCATCCATTTTATATAAAATCATATGAATATGAAATACATACTTCATTCGTACTGTCTAAGTACCTACTACAAATTAGGCACTGGCTTGTACAAAGCATTTGTCCATATAGATTTTTAAAAACCCAACAGAAATACACATTCAACAATCCCCATACTACCGTAATTACATAGCTATTTAATTGAGTCAGTTGAAAGTAAAGCTTGTATTAGTGCTTAATTAAATAATAGATTATTTTTGGCACATTTTTACAAAATCCAGTTTATCCCATGACAATACTATCGTGGAATGTGAAGTCCAACTATGGTACATGGAATTATAGGATAAATAACCTCTCAAATAATTCTATAACATAATTATTTTTACTAATTCTTTTAGAAATATACAGATAACATGCATTATTTTGCACTTACAAACAAATGTCTGAATGAATTGAGCATCAGGGTTTTTAATTTTAATGAAACTTCAGTCAGGTCTAAAATTAATTTTATGTTCCATAGTCCAAGTAATGCAATGCCACTTTTTGAAGGGGAGAAAATGTGTTCACTAGTACAGGCAGCTTTACAACCCATATACTGTTAAATTATGGCTGCCCAGACTTAATTTTTAAGTGAAAACTTGATTGCACAGCCTTGTACGCGTCATGTTCTTATGTCACATCATTGGAATATGTAACTTTGATTATACACTATTTTACGTACATATTATTCATTCACTATTCTGTATATACCTACATAAATAAATAACTTAAATATAGCAGACTATTTACAAACTGAAACAACAATGACTGAGAAAATTTCTATTTCTTCCCCACATAAGAATTACTAAAGTCAGGATCAGGATTTAAGCGTAGCGAGTTTCACAATCTGAAGGATTAAATCTTTTTGCATAGAGGAGAGTAGAAGTTCATGAATTACATTTTAGCAGCTTTTCAATGCTTAGTAAAGTAAATTAAGCCCATTACGATGGTTATGGTTGTCTTCTTAGACTTGACTTAACTAATTCAAGTTTTCATTGAATATTCACTTTTTAAATATATTTATGTAAAGAATGAATGCAAGAAAAGAAGCTCGGCTCTTTTTTGTGCAATCTGCTAATTTAATTGTAGCAAAGTAATAGTATTGCTAACTTAACGTTGTATTCAAGTTACGTTAGTTGACAATATAAATTGTATTTGCCAGATGAATTGTTGATTGTTATACATTGTGTACTTTCACTTCAAGCTTGGTCTACTTCAAATAGACTTTGTTAAGCTTGCTAATACTAACTAAACTGTCGAATTTGTATGGAATAAACTAAACCTTAAGCCAGTCGCAGAACCCACAAATGGTTAGCATAAGACTAGCCATTACAGCGTGTAACATCTTGAAGTGTTCCTATAAATCAAGCCAAGCTAATTCTGCTTTAAATAATTTCCTTCTCATGTATGAAGAAGACATCGCATATATTAAAGCATGTATACTTATATGCACTTTTACACTACCTATATACAAGATAGTATAAGAATTTACTTAATAGTCTTTCCGTCGCGTCGCAGATGAACCTATACAATATAACTACTTAACTATTTACAGGCACTTAAATTGTATTGAGTATAATAGTTAGTTGAATGGATTTGACTCGAAACTCGTCTTGCTTTGGCTTAATTTCATTCAGGTGAGCTTAAGTCAGTGTCGACAAGACAAGTTGCTAAGTTTAGCATCATGTTAATACATAGGCATAGGCACCCGTGCCATCGCATTCGGATCCAATACTCCTTCTTCTTCTTCTTCCTTTCCTCCTCCACTCACTTTGCCTTCAATTAGTTTAGTCCTTTAGTTTAGTCGACAACACATTTCGATCTCACTAGAAAATCTCGAATTTATTTACGAAATCGTACTCAGTGTGCCACTAGTAATTATATCACACTCCTTTAAAGTCGTTCTCTTGTTTGTCTCTTAGCTAATTGGCCACCGCAAGACATGGTCACAGTTCTTTCGTTTCCATGTAGTCATTATTATCACTGTCACTGTCAGTGTCCTCTCCATAACCCGCCATCATAGACCAACCATGGTTTTTGCCCTGCACTCAACCTTTATTGTTATTAGTGTGTTTTTGTTTTTTATTATGTCTAGTTTTCCAAATACGTCCATAGCGCATGCAAAATCAAACTTAACAAATCTTGACAATAGTGTGGATGTGAGTGTGAACTCCAATACATTTTTGAATGAGAGCTTCAGTGTTAAAAGAATGGACAATCATATTCATCCTCCGCCACCACCTCCACCAGTGCCACCTCATTTATTGCCACATCCAAATGGAATCATCATTAAAGACGGTGTTCATTCAAAAATGCCCATTTTTGATTTTCTCGATTTTCGCAAAAGAATGTTTGGTAAGAGTACCCTTTTCCATAATAGTTCTTGCTGTAATCATCTTTAAGTGAAGTACTTGGGTCTTGGGTCTGATGATTTAGTTTTACTGTATTAATATTTATTTAATCCTTGTACTATGCTATTAAGATATTGTGTATAAAATCCTGCATAACATTATTGGTACTGAATTAAGTAAACTGCTTGTACTTATCATCAACTTAAAAGCATGTTTACTAAATATGATGTATGCAATATAATTCACTTACAATTGCAATTCGTAGAGTATGTACAACTGTAGATATGTAGGTAATATATATATCATTGTTTAATTATTATTAATAAGCTAGTAAGTAAGTATATGCTTATGCGATAAAACAATTATTGCTGAATGGTACAAGCATCTGTACATATTAGTGATTTAGTAATTGCATTAAGGAAAAATAATTTAGTTATAAAAATGTTTTTCATAAGGCTTTGTAAGTATTACTACTGACATTGAGTTTTTAATGGAATTCTGCCAGTTACTAACAAATACCTATAGCAAAGCAAACTGTCTTCAGGTAGTTTGAATTCCTTAACAATAATTAGAAACATAATTACCTTTGCGTTTTACTGTCGAATAGCGACCCAAACCTAATTCCATAATTAGTCTAGGAAATAATTTTAATTTTGCTCTCATTCATTGTCATTGCCGTACCAGTTCAATGTTCATGCATGAGAGTACATTGTACACAAATGTTTGACTGTCAATACCACTCTAATTGTAGTACCTATACTACAGCCTATTCATGTGCATAATAAGGAAATCTTCTGGTAGCTTGAGTGATTTGTATATGTATCATAAAATACGAAAGCTTAAGAAAGAAATCAAATCTAAACCCTAACTACATATGCACGAAGTCACAAAGGTACTACACTAACCTACACAGTTAGCATATGTAATACTTTAAATGCATGTTTTCCATCTTATTTAACAATCTGTTGACAATAGTGGTTTTAGGATTATGTGATAGAAGAATAAAGAGTCTGTTAAAAGAAGTGAGTTCTGTAATCTGTAAATAATGCAACCAAATTGTCACTATATTTGACAAAGATATGATCAAGAAAATCGAGAGTTTGCTTGCTTGTGTTTGCTCATTGTTAATCTGAAGGCAGCTTTTTGGTAATTTACGCTCCACCGCACATATGAATGTTTTAAAGAACTTTCATGGATGCCTCATGCTGTTATTTTCAAATGTACTGAGAGCGAAAGTGCAAAATCAATGCCTAGGTATTACATTTTCGTTTGTTGTTGTATAGATAGCATAATAGCACAGGCATTTGCATACAATTGGATTGGACGTATCTGTGTGACTCACAATTGCCATTCACTGCAATTCAAGTCAACGTCTGCCAGTCAAGTCAATAGCAGAGCACGACTCCACGCTAAACTCTAAATCCAGAGAAACTTGTAAGCACTCAACAATGGCAATACAAATTAATCTAATATAGAAACTTACCAAATCTTATTTCTCAGCTTATGCAAGTGCAAATGTTTAATCGATTGTGAATGAGAAATGTTATATCTACTAATATGTAAGTACCTACCACGACCTATACCTAAGATTTGCATTGTATGCTTATCTATTGAGATACTTCTAATTAGTATATGCACATACAACAGTTTACATCTTGTATAACACACTTATCTTAACAGGGGATATTTCCTGAATTGCAAGCATTCTGATTTTTCTTGAGATAAGTTGTGCCACACACACTTGTACTTTCTGTTATGTCATATCATGATAACAAACAAAACAGAATGTTGTAGCCTTACTTTCATTGCTACATATTGGCAACTACTATATAGATTTATGTGTTCTACGTATTAAATACCAATTATCTGTTCTGTATCTCTATGTTACTGTATATGAATCAATGCAATGTTTCCTTAATTCTTCTAAAACAACAATCCTCTATCTTAATTGTATATTCTGATGCATTCTCGGATGTATTTATGTAGAATTGTAGAGGAAAAAATGTTACAACATGTTACACAACACAGATACTGTTGTGCAAAACAATTACTACAAAAGTAGTTGCAACAAGTTTAATAATTATTGTTTGAGGGCTTCAGCTATAAAGCTTTGTCTATTATTTGGAGTTCTGAAATTTACAGTGGCTGCCTGGCTAGTTGTTAACGAATAAGTTCAAGCCAAGCAATCAGTATTTTACTAAAAATGTTATATTCTCATGCAGTCATGGACAATTAGTAAATTAATTATACAGTAGACCCAGCCAATTTGAGTTTTCTGTATCACTAAATATTAATTTGTATTACATGCCAATATTCTGCCTCCATTCTGCTGGTTGAGCAGGTTAGCTTGAGGAATCTTTATTTTTATTATTTATGTGACATATAATCAAAACGAGTTGCATATTGTCACATAACCCATATTCACAGCACGCAATTAAAATTGTTGGTAATTAGAATTGGACTGTACTTGAAGATATGTACAACCAGTACAACTTACTTATCACATTGATGTAGTGATGTGTGCGAGGCTGAAAGTTGGAATCCCCTCTGGCTAAACTTCCATGGAGACTCAGCTCTGGGCTTATTGTCAAGATTACTAAGAATCGTAATAGAAAGTCATAAAAGTCGACAGTAAATATTTATCTAGTGATTAGCAAAAAGTAAGAGCGAATTTGAAATATATACCTATACATAAACATTTTGCCAAAAAACAATAAACCTAGTACCAAGACATGCTACAGCAAAAACAGCATTAGATAATTTTTGATATGCCGAAAACTGGCAGGTTAAACTCTAAAAAGCACAAAACAAACAATAGTTTATTAGCAACCAACAACGGTATTTATTAGCACCATCCTTTTGTAAACACAAATAAGTTGCATTGCAGATGAATGTGTAAAGCCTATGAAGATAATCTACAAAATAAACCCGCTATATGATTATAATTCTGATAATGAAGAAAAAAATTGTTTAGATACATGTGCATTTTTTTATGTAGTTGAAGTTCGCATCTATATTATATTACATTCATTAATCATATCTCCAAAGATCAATGCCAAAATGTGTTTATATTTCAAATATACATGTACTTTATAGACACACACACTACACGCACAGTACTTGGAGTAACACATAAGTAAGTATATCATTGGGATTGTCGTTTTGTGCTTATAATTTAAATTGAAAACTATCTGTAAGATTATACATTGATAGCAGTAGTACAGATACGGTTTATTGATAACATTTAAAGTAAAGGCAAATGCAATGGCTCCTAAAAGATTTTGAGGTAGGCAATTCAGTTGTATTTTATTTTACCAATATGCAGAAATAGTGAAATATTATGTAGTTTCAGAAAAATTAGAGAATCATCTCTATTAAATAGCACACGTAAATACTTATTACCATGTACCTAGTGTGTGCATACCTACTGATACTGATATTCGATATAGTGTACACATTTTATGTATAATGCTATTGTGTAAGCCATAATAAGTCGTATATTCACTACTATTGTACACAGTAATAATACTGATGCATGTATATGCATACAATACGTTCTGTATACTTGTCTATACATAAAAGCCCTTTTGATTAGCGAATGCATTGTCAGTCGAATTATCTGTTTTACATGGTAGCGTGCACTTTAATATTAATTGTAATGGTAAGTAAACTAAACGCTAAGTTGTACAGTTCGTACCTACTTGGTACTCATTCATCATCAGTTTGGGTCCAGTGAACACCTATCCAACAGTAACAATACGAATCTAATTCCTAGTATAGTCATGTAACAAGTTTATATGTGAATTATGGCTTAAATAAACCTACAGTCTTGAAATATCATTAGAGCCACTTTTATGCATCGTACCCTTGTAGAACAGATATTTGTATTTCATTATAATACAATAAGTATGATCTCAATGTGAAAAAAATCATGAGAGGGTGTTGTTACATCTAAGGCTAGGTTTAACGCAAAACGGTACATACTATATGCTTTGATGCTGTTCTGTCTCACCCCCATTTACAACAACGCTTACGACTGTACACGTCCACATATTATTATGTACTGCAGTTTGACTTTGTATTAAGTACATACAAATAAATGCTACTGTAGGTAGTTCTCATATTTGTCTGTGTTGCAGTAAGTCAAGGAATTAATATTTATTAGACAAAACACACTGTCTAAAGAATTAAAAATATAACCCGTCTGTCTCTCTCTGGATCGAATTAGCTGTGTTTTCATGTAAATGTGTACTATTTGCAGCTACTATAAGCTAATGTTGTATGCGTTGAGCATACTTACAACTTTACCTTGCTTAAACTTAAATATGCCTATAGGAGCAATATTTTATATACGATTCATAATAATAGTGCAAGTTTGATACATAGTATAATTCAAAAAACACTGCTTGCTTGGTGCTCAGTTATTATATTTATATGAGTGTTGCTTTTTACTTGAACTCAATAGTGTAAAGGAGTTGTCGTGCTGAAATTGACGTTGACGTTCTTGATATTGTTGTGTATGAAGAATGCCTTAGTATAATACCTTGTTTAGAATAATGCGAGTTTTCTTGAAAGAACTAGGGTTGGAGGGGGCAAAGTTATATGGCATATTTCTTAATGCAAAATGTAAGCCACCTAAACCTAAGTAATATACTAAATAAGTATCTTGTTGACACTTTTATGTTTTAGGTGTAGGAGTCATGTTCCCCGTTTTAGAGCTCAACAATAAACATGAGATTAAAACAGGAGCCTCTGATTCAAGTTTGTGGATTTGATTTGGTTAGTCGGTGTTTGTTGTTCGTAGAGTGCAATACACCTTCCATCCTTTAAAGGACTCCGATCCACAAATACAGTGCAGTTCAGTACATCACATTACATATTATGTTTTACTTACATTGGATATACAATTTGTTCAGTGTCTCTTCTACAGACTGCATGCACTTGTGCTGTTGAGTTGAGTCAGTCTGTGTAATAGTACTAACTCGGAGCGTACTTCCGGAGATTTTTGTATTCCATTGTTGTTATCACACTTCCTTTATTGCCTTCGGTCATGTTTGTAACTGCAAAACTGCCATCCTAGATACACATATACAGATATATATTAAATATCACAACAAACAAACAACTTGAACTCTTCTAAATATACTGCTATGCAGTACACTGATATTGAATTCATATGAACACTCATAACAATAATGAGTGCTTATGAATCTGATTCACACGATTACTTCAAATAGATTGAGTACATGAAATCCGTTCAGGTGTTGGCCTATTAATTTTTACTCCTGAAAATAGGAGCTTAAAGTTCAATGTTGAGTTCAGCTTAATAAGCTGACCAAATTGGTTACTCAACCAAACCAAACTGCATATTTTAACATCAAGATGGAATTTATTTTGCAAAATGGAAGTGAAACTTTTTGAAATATGTAACTTGTTAGTCTCCTCATCAATACAATATTTCTACAAATTATGATCTTTGTAGCTATAGGTCTATAAGGAGAAAAAGTGATAACCCTTCTTGTTTTAGTAGTTTGTGGAGTAAATAGGGCATTTCAGTTTTACTATTGGCCATTAAGATATATTAAGTAGCTACTCTACTCAAAATGAGAATTCGTCATCCGTTCAGAATGAAAAGGGATTCAATGGAGAGGGAAGTTGTTTTCATTAGTTTTGTGATAGGATCTGTGTTTACGACAGTTCTAGGCATCCAGTTTCCTCCTCTAAGAAACACTGACTTAGACTACACTTATAGCTACAAATTAAATGGTGATGTGAAGTTTCCACATTCCAGCTCTCGTCATCCGAAAAAATATGACAGCTTTAGAAACTCCAGTACTAGTTCTTATCCCTTCTATACCTCATCAACAAATCAAGACTATCATCACACTTTTAGCTCTCACCACAGGGATAGAGATTCTTACCCTTCCTCCAGGTATTTTCATTTTTCATAATGGACGTGATTATCTCGTCCTATGAATATTTTTGCATTCATTCTGAAAAATATTATTTCAATTATGGGATTAAAATTCTTTCTGTAGCACCATGTCAACTTCAGCATCCTCTACACTTGGATCTTACACAACAGATCGAGGCTACAGTAGTCGCGATTCCCCCAAAGTCATTTACAATCGATTTGGTTTCCCAACGGCTGTTTTTGATGAACCTAGCCCTAGCCATTCTTTTTCCAATCGCAAAGGGGCAATAGTTCCTAACAGACAGAGTGATTCTAGCCGCTTTGGCTACGATCGCCTTGGATTTCACAACAATCATCGAACTAAAGGATCTTTCTTTTCCAATTCCAACGAGAATAAATATCAAACGAAACCATCATTATCTCACAGTTCTACAAGTCCACCTGATAGTTTTACATCTGACCATCGTCCTTACCATCAATATGATTCTGCTCACAATCATGACAACAAAAATGATGTGACATTGAGTCAAATGCTTGACACCAGCTCACCCACTGGCGATGTTCTTGATTTGCAACATAAAATGCAGATCTACGAGCTTCTTTATTCAAATAATTCTAGACTTAACGAAGATGCAAGACAACTTGCAGGTTTGAATAACCAAAATGGAAAAATCCTCTTCCGATGGATAAATACCAATTTATAACCATAATATTTACATACATCATAGATATACTATTACATAATATACCATTCAGCATTGCTTATTTATTTTAGTAGTTAGAATTTAGAATTTAGAATTGACAAAATGCACGTTGACAATATCTGTTTTTAATTAGCTAATTAGTAAACTAATAAGTATCTAACCGCATTTCTTTCATGGCCTGATACTAAGTGTAGCTATTATGAGATTTTTATGGTTTTATATAATTTGTTTTCAGTTATACCTCAGAATTGCTGGCATGCAGGTAAAATGTACGGTTGTGGGCTAAGTGTGTCGTGCGTCCTGCAGGGATCTAAACCACTTGACCTGTGTAACGGTGGAATGATTTGGAGTTGCTGCGTCCCACGCGAAAAAGCGTCGGAATCAACGGCTGCTGTGGGTATTTTGGACAATCCACGTAAGAAAACAAATAGTTAGCAACTGCAGAAACAGTTGTGTACTTTTATTTATATCTCCCATTCATTTCTTAATAGCATTGTGTTTTGTTTTGTCATGTAAGTTGTAAGTTTTATATTTGTTTAGATATCTTATTGTTCTGAGAAGTGAGTCAGTGAGGTATTTAGGTTTAGGGTAGACAGCACATCACATCAGGTGAAGTAGTAAATAAACAGCAAACACTTGGGTTTTACATTTTTATAGAAAAGACACCGTGTGACAACTTCGATTACGTTAGATATTCGCCACTCTTATACATATGCTTACGTACTACTAACTAACAGTAGTGAGTAGATCAATTCGCATCAAGCAAACCGTTAGATTATAAGTATAACTAAACTTACCTTAAAGAAAAGAATATATTTAGGTATTTAAGCTACAGTATTTATAGGTATTATAACTAAGATTGCATAGAATTCTGTTCTAACCAGAGCGTAAGCCATGAACGTGATGTATTGCCATTCATTCAGCAAACATTGTATTGTGTTACATTACATTACATGGTACATGAAAACTTTCTACAGAGTATCCCTTGTATCTGTCTTGTGTGTCTATGCAATTTATTTCTAAGTATACTTTGATTTGATGACAATGCAGCAAGCAGTCCTAATACTCTTGAACAGCGTAAAGAAAACAACTGAGTCAGACAAGCCAAACTTATTTTTCCACTCGAATTTTGACATGAGACACAATCAGAAGGGTTAGCAGTGCGTAGATTACCTATCTCAACTAAACTATGAAGGTTTGCCTTTACATCCATTACTACGACTATAACAAGTAAATAACAATTACCTATCTTACATGTTATTTAATTCCCATGTATGTACAATAGGTTTAGGGATTCGACGATAATAGTATAAGCTGGAAGTTTCTTTATTTTCTGTTTTAATATTGCTAATCTGGCATCTTTAGTTTGTTTTTGCAATTCTGATATATCTAGTGTTGTATCTTGTATCGTTGTACCACAGATATATAAGTAATACCTATATATATATACAGTACGCTAAATACTCGACACCATAGGTTTATTTTAATACCCACAATTTTTATAGCAACAATTAATTTATTCCCTTACAATCTGTATGATAGATTCACTATTCGTTTTGTGGAAAAGACACTTTTATATTGACAAAATCTATCTAAGTATACATACCAATTTCTGCTTGTTGTTAGTAGTATTAGGGAGTTTGGATTTTGGGCTGTACTTATGTATAGAAGTTCCCATTTCCCATAATATAAATAAATTAGGAAAAGGTGAATAAAATCATTTAAAGGACAAAAACAATAGTATCTGGTCCCAATTATGGTAGTAGCTGTGTACCTACTGCGTGTCCCCATGTATGCCTACTTATATTTTATTATAGGAAGATAGAAACAAATGTGCAGAAGGAGGAAGTGTAAATCATTACCAGCAATTTGTCACTTCTCTCACCATTAGAATTGAGAGCGTCATGTCATGATAAGATGACACGAGAAAATCAAAGCGACATGACAAAACAGTCAGAGCAATTTCAGTAACGCCAGTTAAAGTACCGCTACATAGCTTAGAGCTTTATTTCTTCTGTAGCATAAAGGAGCTAAAAAGCCAAAGCCAAGTTCTCCCAACTCATTTCCGCCCAGCCAATTTATTCTGACCCATTTGCCTCTAAATCATAAAAGCCCGAGACAAATTTCTAGCTTTAAACTCTAATTGTGCTCGTTACTTAGGTTTAGTGCTCATTACAACGTAAAAGACAACATGACTTGACTTTAGTATTTAGTTAATAGTCTCTTTAAGATTTAAGGAACTCGTGTATTATGTTGGATATTTTACGGCTGGGATTTTTTACAGCATCGGGCAGTAACACAAGTTATTCCTACGACTTGTATCACACGAGCAGCTATGACAAACACCGGCCATACTCTTCATCCTCCTCATCAACATCTTCATCCTCGTCGATTCCCAGTCGACCAGATCCTTATCGGCCTATCCCAATGTCAGCCCTGTCAAAACCTTATTTCAGCCGACCCTCCTACAACTTTTACCGTCCCTCAACCTACAAACCCTATACGAACGATATCCATACGACTCTCTCTTCTGACGACTCTTATCCACTTTATCCCTCAGATGTAATCAAATACCGACCAGGAAAACCAAGTAGCTTACCACCTATCATCTCAACAGCTCCTTACGATCCTAACCCAAACGATATTTACTCCGTTTCAAATGACTTTGACTATCAGAATAATAATAAACACCAGTCCAGACCCCCTGTCGTTAGTAACAGCATCCCTGACAGGCTGAGCGTGAGCCCAAAGGGTAAATACTAATATACAATACTATTACATCCTACTTATTTTTTATCTTCACAATTCACTTCATTCACTGCAAATAATAATGACACTTGCATTGCAAATTGCACTTTGATCAATCTAAGCACAAATACAATGCGGGGGCAGGCTACATCCTACAATTTTGCAATTTGGGGATAAACAGTTGTTTTGGTGGTTTTCTTTGTCTCTGCAGTAAATAACACACAAGGGATACCGAAATATAAAAGACACAATTGGAAATACAGGTTCTATGCATGTTTGGGGCTCTCAAATGTAAAAAATGTAATACTCTTCAATTTTCTGTGGGTCTCTAAGCACATTTCTTTAGTTCACAATGCATTGGACACGCACGCTTTGTTGTGATACGAATGGGCTACGATATAAAGTGACTACTATGCATACAGTACATCGGTTTTGCTCGGGTTCCTCTGACCTGCTTACTTTAAACGAGTTGATTTATAACACTGGATGTCTCAAGTGAAAAATCTTCAACGCCTATTCTTGTTAAGCTATCCCTTGACTTGCTTGATTGTGGACTGGAATGAAAATCTTACCCTTTGTCTTTGCCAAGTATTAGATATGTTCCCTAAATTACCATTATGATTATATTTGTAATATTATGTACTAATACTTAAGTACCTAAACTAATATTAATATAGCGTACAGCCAAGTTAAGTGTATAGTTTTCCAATACACATTAATAGACATATATATAAATACAGTGGCTATAGGAGTTTATAGTGTTTACCCACATGAAATCTACATACAAAGCATTTAAGATTCATCACATCTTTATCTAATCTTACCGATCATTTACATAACACTGACACATAAGTAACTCTCATTTACTTTAGGCGACACGAACTTGCACCTGCTAACCTGTTATGTAATACAACACTGTACTACTAGCCAAGGCAAAGAATAGTTGAGTATTACTAGATTTTTTAACTTGACACATGAAATTAAACCATTAATGAGTTCAGAAAAGGGTCACTTAAGTTAAAAATGTTCTTGTAATTTATTCTTTTGTTTTCTAGTCGCTGAGACCTAGACATTTTTGTTTTCATCTTTTCCCCTATCATTATTATCGGAAGTTTAAATATAATTCGACATAAAAGATTGAATTCCTCATCATGAAACATAAACACATGTTCATGTGAGTGTACTCAAATATATAATTATAATCCCAGAATTTTTTGAAATGACCGAAGGAGGTAATGTAATTTTGTAGTTTACAAAAGGAGAGAAATTCCTACTAGAAATTAGAAACAATTACAATTTATTTATATTTGTACTAGATTTTTCGTGATATTGATAATGATTATTTTGCGTTATGTTATCTGCGCTAATGTTAGTTTAGATTACGAGGATTGAAATTGAGGACCTTCATTCTTTCCACAGTATGTATGCTGTGTTCTACAGAATACATTAGACATGGTGTTATGTACAAAAGCTTATTTTTGTATACACTTAGCTCTACAAAAACAAAGATTTTCAAGAGACAATAATTTTATGTAGATTAGAGACAAAGTTCTTCGTACGCTCTTTTCTTCTACTGTTTAGTTGTATGAATCAACATTTGGGATGGGTAGGTTTTTAAACTCGTTAGTATTTAGTATTGTAGTGCAATGCAGCTGATAATATTTCGTGTGTGACTCTAGGGAGTCCACAGTCACATCCGGCAGACTTTTTAGTGAACTTCACTCTTGTGCATCAATGTAGAGTAAACAGAGCTGAACGGGAGACTACTAACATATAAGAGAATATCTCAACATTTATCTACTGGGATTTATACACCTATATTTGCATATGCACACACTATTTAGGTACCTATTCAAGTAGGTATCCAGTCTAACCCTTTATAAGCTTCATCATAATATTTTATTATGGAAAATATAATTTTAATAATATTTACTGTACTGTACTTAGGCAGGTTTAGCTATGTGCGCTTACAAATACAGCGGTACCATATTTAAAACGTGCAGTTTTCTTGGATGCATTGGAACGAGCGCCTGGCGGACTTCACAGGCTGTGGATCTTAGCGACTGAAAGACTTAACAGCCTCTCTTTCAGATTGACCGAGTTTGTATTTTCAGGGAATTAGTCGTTTTATGAATTTTAACCTAACCTAACCTAATTAAAATTAGTCAAATCTCATTGATTATTTTTCAAAAAAGTGGCTATACTCCAAATATGGTTGCCATTACACAGTCTGTAATTCCCGTCGGCCCCTAAGTTCCGCTGGCTGTAAGTTCTCAGAGTCTGTAAGTATCGGTCACCGTTTTCTTGAGCTCCAAAAATATTACAGCTAAATAAATAAATAACAGAAATAAATGGGTAATTAGTAATTAGTTGCTAACTAATGGAAGCGTATGCACTAATTGTTCTGTGGCCCTTTTTCATGTAGTATTTTGTCGTTTCCCCATTTTCAGACATTTTGCCGACTATATTCATATAATTCTTCGTTCTTGTTGCCAAAATATTGTATGATAATGATGAGCAATGCTGATTAAACTAAAAATCTTTACTATTCGTTTTTAGTTGTGACATTTCTGAATTCAAGTATTTTTTACTCATCTTTTATGTATGGTTTAATGAGTCCTAGTCTTACTGTAGTGTTAGCATTGGAAAATAATTTTAAGCTAAGTAACTACTTAGTACAGAAAGAGGGAATACTTTTAAAAAGATCGTCTGATATAGTAGCATCCCTTAGCTTCTCTGAAATTACAATTTAATGCACTCTTCACTCGTCATGGATGCTTATATTGTAGTTACCTATATAGTGTACTGTATTAATGACTGTTTGCCAATTTAGAATTGGAAAATCTTTTATGTCATGCATTTAACTTTCATCTTGAGGAAAGTCCGGAAATTACTATGAAGCATTACGGAGAGATTACTTCGTCCTGTTTTGATTATCCTTACAATGAGAATAAGATGTCCCTTTAAAATAACATTGTACACAACTTATTTAAAGATGAAGAAGAAAGTAGCTAAAGAGACACTAGACGGCTGCCCAATTCCATTATAAAGGATAATGTGAAGTTCTGTGGTCGTGTGACCTTACAACAGGAATTATTCTTCAAGAATGATTTTACTTACACATTTATAAGTACAGATAGCTGTATAATTTATTTTTGCGTAAAAACATTCGTTCTTAGCATTGCATTAGCGATAAATAAACATAAACAAGTATACATATATATGTATACGTAAGGTTACTTATAGGGAATCTGCATTACGAACTACTTCTGTTTAATTTTATAATAGTAGTTGTTTGAAGAGACAATGCGTATCACTTTGCTTATTTGATTTGCACACATAAAGATAGATAAGGTGACTACTATTACTGAGGATACGATGACAAGTAATTGTAAGCATTATCTCGACGTAGGACAGGGCTACATACACTGTATTATACTGTGTAAGTATCTATTGTGGTTGATGTGGATGTTGATATGATGGCTGGTCTTGTTAGCTATTAACTACACATGTATGCGTACTTGTATACACACCTATGCACTAATTAAAATGATTAAAGCGCTAAGCATTATTATAAGTTAAATTAAGTTAAGGTAGGACACTTTGGTCGGTGGTTGCACGAAAAACACAATTACTACCTACTTCTACTATTACACACTTGTCAAGGCTTTGGGGGAATATCTTTTACTTTTTAATATGTACCATATTATATGTATTTCAAATAGCTTTGTCCTCAGTCCTTACCAACCTCAATCTGAATAAGTATTGTGCTAGTAGCGCACAGTGCACATAATTCTATACTTATTACTCTAATGAATTTTTGCACAGCAATTATTAATGCCTTCTTATTTTGAACTTTGTTCATCTTTAACAGAATGTGGCCAGATTTACACTCGCTCAAACCGTATAGTTGGTGGCCAAGACAGGTATGTATATGTATTTGTGTTTACTTTGATGAAATAAAAAAGTATGAGTTAATGAGAATCTCTCGTCAACTCTCATATCAATTTGTTTGTTTAGCACTTTTGGTTCTCATCCGTGGCAAGCAGCAATCATTAAGCAGAGCTTTCTCTCGAAAAGGATTGCTTGTGGAGGTATGTCCTCTAATTCCACGCTTGTTATTACTATTTAATCTAATCTGTAATGTAGTTTCTTCAATATGTGATGTTAATGTTAATAATGTCATGTATATAGGTATACTATACAATGTCAGACCAGATCCATTATACACACATAAGCTGGCTTAACTAGCTATTTCGTGTGCTGTGCATGTCTGTCCTCTGCATAAGTATCTATGTAATAAGCTTTTGTCTTTAGAGATGCACTATAGTAATTCTAATTATGCTTTAATGTTTTACTTTTTAGGTGCCCTATTGAATGACCATTGGGTGGTTACAGCTGCACATTGTAAATTAACATTTAAAAAATAATCATAACCTTACTAGTAAATATGCATTAACCAGGAAAAACTGGTACAGGAACACTTTCTCATTTTCAAAATTGATATACTTTGTTCTATGTATTATAATTTATAAACAGTTTTGCATTTAATTTGGATACGAGAAAATGTTTCTGATGTATATTTACTCTTGAATGTATAAGTTATACCTAAAGTTGTACTATTTCTTTGTAACTGATAATTTTTCTTCGGACTCGTCAATGTCAATATAGGCGTCTACAGGTATGAATTTCAATTATTTTGCAAAATTATTTTTAGTGTTTAGTATCGATAGTCTTTCCTTATATTTTATAGGACAGTAGATGTAAATGTTTCTTATATTTTTATGTAAAGTACTCCAACGAGTAGTTTAAAGGTGAGATTAGGAGAATGGAATGTCCGACAACAAAATGAAAGATATCCTCATGAGGATTACAATGTAGATAAAAAAGAGGTTAGTAAAAAAATTTCCTTATAACTGTTACACACAACTGATAGCTAAAAAAATGGGAACTTTAGCATGAATGACATTGTCTATGTTTAACTTAAATATTGACAACAGGTTCATCCGGGATACAACCCAGCAGATTTCCGCAACGATATTGCACTGTTAAAACTTTCCCGAACCGTTCATTACAAAGAGCACATCGTACCCGTGTGTTTACCAAAATTCAGAGAAACATTTGAAGGGAAGTCCGGAACGGTTGTTGGATGGGGACGGACAAAGCATGGTTAGTGTCATATTACATAGTGCACGCTGGCTTGTATAAATATATGATAATATGCAACAATAAATATGTAAGCGATCATAAATGAAATGACAGTTTTATGCATGTAATTATAATACGACTCTATTTTCAGGATTGGCAGGAGGTGGGATATACATTTACTTGACGCATCAATTCAATTGACTTTGACTATGAGAACATTACTAAATTAAAACTATTTAATGTGGACTTGCTAAAGAGACTGTTCAGATTTCTTTACTAAATGCACGCACATTCTGAGACAAACATGGGAGCACTCTTTCACTCACATCACTCAGAAATGTATAATATTAATATAGAAAAATGTTTCATTTTACATTGTTTCTGTTTTAAGGATTGACGGCCACCCCTACAGTCCTACAGGAAGTAGATGTAGAAATTTTGCCACAGTCTAAATGTCAAGACATGTTTCGGAAAGCTGGCAGAAGGGAAACAATTCACGACGTATTTCTTTGTGCAGGTTATTTTACAAGAAAATAACTTTATTTCATATATCCTATAAAATATTAAAACTAAATTCACAAGTTTTTCATATTTTCATTTTAGGGTATCAACATGGAGGTCGGGACTCATGTCAGGTATACACAAAACGAAATATTAGATCATTTATATATTGAGTTGTGTGCGAGTTAAAATTTTCTAATTTTATTAATGCTTTGTCTACATCAAGGGTGACTCAGGTGGATCACTAACGACAGAAGTTGATGGACAATACACATTAGTAGGCCTGGTTTCTTGGGGTGGGTTAAAATAATATTATGTCATTCAACTCTACAGAAATACCTATAATGCTGTGTACACAAAGAATATAAGATGATTTTCTTTCATTTTAGGTATTGGATGTGGAAGGGAAAATCTGCCAGGTGTGTACACCAATATAGCTACATTTGTGGATTGGATAACAAGAAATACGGACTAGTGACAATTATTTACAGTTGATAACCATTGATTTCCAAAGACCGGAATTATTAATTTATGTTGCATTGTTTTAATAATAAAATGACATTGATTTGTATAGTACATAAACTATAAACCAGGAACCAATTATTTTGACTCATCTCTATAAGTTATCAAACATTTTGCTTAGTGATACCACAAGGTTGACTATCTACAAAATCTACATGCTTTACAAAAGTAATAAAACCAATAAATAAAACTAGATTGCAGGAACTTAGAAATAAAGCTTTGCATGTAAGGCACATTAAATACTGGGTACATGTTTCTAAACTTCTTAAAGTGTGGCAACAATTAAACTTCACAAACTCCAAAACCAATTATAGCTAGTTAGTCAGTCATTTTTTAGAAACATTTTCAATACCAAGGCGTAAATGGTACACAATTATATAATTGACAGATCCATTAATACTATACATAATATACAGTTTAATAATTTATAACAAATATTATTTATAAATGTTCTTGAGTGCTATGTATAATTTTCACCCGATAAATTATATTCTCTACAATAGCATAACTTAACACAATTCCATACGAATATTTCCATACTGATTATTTAACATACTATTATGGCAAACTAGACAGGCACTATCCTATATGTATATAATGGTAAACTAATCTCCAAAACAAACCTTTTAAGCGAATTAAACAATATTATACAAATCTAACAAAGATGAAACATGTACCAATAGCAAATCTATGTTCATTGTTAGAGCATTTGTATTATACATAATAATTAATGAAGAGATTCTATATATCCTTTTGGAGATTAGGTCTTGACAGTATTTAGGTAACTAGTTAAAATATTCAGATAGCGAGGAGCGAGGCACTTAAAATTCACGATAGTTCTAATAACATTTGAATAGTGATCATTTCTAAATGTGTAAACTTGGATAAACTGTAAGTAAATAAAGTTCAGTCTTTAATCCGATGTTGCAGGTAGCGAAGAATGGCGTCTGTACCTTGAGATATAACTTGATAATTGGGCACTCGAAATGCGTTGCCCTCAACATTTAAGGACCTATTTAATAAAAATATTATAGGATTTAGAAACTGCATGTTTAAATTATGACTTGCTTCCCTAGTCATCAGTTATTGTAATTTAGACAAAAGGGTACCTTAATTGAGTCATACGTCCTAGCTCTGGAGGCAATTTTATTATATTATTATTTCGTACATCCAATGCTCCAAGCCATTTTAATG
This sequence comes from Tomocerus mixtus, assembly GCA_034694165.1. Classification (NCBI taxonomy): domain Eukaryota; kingdom Metazoa; phylum Arthropoda; class Collembola; order Entomobryomorpha; family Tomoceridae; genus Tomocerus; species Tomocerus mixtus. The sequence goes on along the minus strand of JAQFYC010000175.1, from coordinate 52,232 downwards.
TCATAAGATTGTCAGCATCCAGAACTTCAATTTTATTGCCTGCAGCAATCAATATTTCCAATTTGGACCACTGATCAAGACACTGTGGGATAGATTTGAACCTGAAATTTGACATTTTAACATTTTAAACATCATATCAATTTACAATACTACACATTACAAAAGACTTTTGCTTGCATAGTTAGCAATTATAATTTACATACTTATTGTGTGCAAAATTTATTTCGCGGAGATTCCTTAGATTTCCGAATTCAATAGGCAAATCTTCGACTTGATTACTTTGAAAACTAAGAAAATACAGTCGAGTACAGGAAAGTCCTATGCATACTGGAAGTGAAGTGAGGAAGTTGTTGTCCAGTTTCAGTTCAACCAGATATTCACATACATGTTCAAATCTAATTATAAACACATTATTTAGTATCTATGTATTGTATAGATCCTATCGAATAAAGGGCAATACCAATATTCTATTACGCCTGAGGAAGCTGAATTAATGCATTTTTGGAAAGGTCAATGTTGTTGACCTGTGCCCCAGCAGCCATCACAAAAACATCATTGTCAAAAAATTTAATTTTTTGATTAACAATGTGCAAAACTTTCGTCGCTTTTATTCTGTGCTCGTCTATTTCCAACTCTTCCTTGTTTAAAGCGCCTCTTTGTTCAATTTCACCATCACCGGAACCAGTAACCGATTTTCCACTTCGAGGACTTGTAAAACTTGAGTCACCGTCATGAATTCGAAATTTGTCTCGTAGATATTTTAAAAGTTCTTGAGAACCTCTTTGCAAAATGTCTAATCGAATTCCTCGGAGGGGATTTCCATCGAGAGTCAGCGCTTTTATAGACTGAAGATTAGCCAACCCATGAGGAAGTCTGTTAATAATATTCAAAGTTAAATTTTGTGGAAGCATCAATGTTGGGATGATATGATATTATTAGCTTTAAGTTCTTACTCTCCGATACTATTGTTGTCCAAATAAAACCGTTCCAAAAATTCCAAATCTTCCTTTTCAATAAACAGATTGTCGATTTTATTGCAACGTGCGTCTATCATTTGGATTTTTGTTAAGGCAAATTTATCCGATATAAACTCTCTCAGCATGTTATTTTGCAAATAAATTTCTTTAAGGTGTTTGCAGTTTGCAATGTTAGGTAGATCTTTGAGTTGATTGCGTTGCATGTACAAAATCTCCAACCGACATAAATCAGAAATACCCTGGGGAACTTTTGTAATCCTATTTTCAGAAGCATCGAGAATACGCAAACCTGAAAATTTTTCGTCATATTTAACACTAACACAATTGTACTATAAGTATAAATATGTTTAATGACATGTCCAGTATAAAGTGGCATTTACATTGATCACGCAAAATCACCGATTCTGGTGAAACTCATTTTGATGAGAGACCATACCCTAAGATGTCAAAATGAAAATTAGACTGGTCATAACATGCCACATGCCCCTGAGGGGAGCAGGAAGTCCTCTTTTTCTCAGCAACTAGAAGTCGTAGAAACATTTGGGTTTTAGATTCTGAAAACACTTATCTTCCCATGTGGCAGGACGCAGGAATAAGTTTTTCCTCAATATATTATATGATAAACGGTAGATTGCGTAAATACAAACATATTCAAAAGTTTATTTTTTGTAAAAAAAATCGAATTCCAAGAATTTGATTCCTGTCACATGGGAAGATTGATAAGGGCTTTCAGAATCTGCAATCCAATCTTTTGCATACCGTACCATTCAGGGGGTCCTGCTCCCCTCAATGCCATGTTATGACCAGTTTAATTTCCATTTTGATATCTTAGGGCAACGATCTCTCATAAAAATGAGTTCCTTCAGAATCGGTGATTTTGCTTGGTCAATGCAAATTCAGGTTCCTTGTGGACATTCACTAATATGAAATGATTAAAATGTTTAAAAAGCATAATATGTACCAGTTAGGCTTCCTATGTCACTAGGAAGGTGTGTGAGACGATTTTTTGAGAGGTTTAAATGTGTTAGTAAGCTCAAAATGCAAAGTTCTTCTGGCAGCGTTGTCAATTGGTTGTTAGAAATATCCTACAAATAATTAGTTAATATGAGTTATGGTTTTATCGTTGCAACTAGCATCCAACTAGTGTAACTGCCACCACCGCACCGATTATAATAAACTTACATTAATATACATTTAAATTAATGAGGTAGCTGTACAGTTGAGTACATTACATAGTTGATAATGATGGTAATCGTATGTGTAGATTTCAATGATGTTAAAAGATATAATTGACTATTGTATAACTTACGAAATGACGCAAACAATTTAAGTTTCCCAAATCTGCAGATAGAGTTTCTATATTATTGTGGCTGAAATTGCATTCTCCAAGTCTCTTTAGTTTGTAAACTCCATCGGGCAGGGATTTAATCTTGTTCCTACTAAGATCGAGCTTCTGCAGGTATTCCAAACTTCCAATTTCTTCAGGTATTTCTTCTAGCTGATTATCATGAGCCTGTATACAATTTAGAAGAATACATTAAAAATTCACTAGTATGTTAGCAAGTATTACAACTTGTACTTGTACTACTACATGCAAATCTGTGTTTAACATGGAATAAGGAATAGGCCTTACATCAAAAGTTAGTAGCGTTAAAAGCTGGCCAATATCTTTGGGTATAACGGTGATGTAATTGTTTGCTACGATGAGCTTGGAAAGATCGGCAAACTCCCACCATTTCTCTGGGCTTGGATTATCCAATGACACACTGACGGCAGACTTTTCGTTTTCATCGAGATCATTTATTCTCCACACCTTGGACGGAACTTAAAACATCAAAATCAGGCCATTGTAGGTCACAAGAAAACTACTTAGCAATTATTGGGATCTAGAGATAAAGTATAAGCTATTTGAAACTATTTGTAATGCTTACCATTTATAAGTCTTTTGTTTGATAAATTCAAAACTCCACTTTTCCTAACAGCTTTAACAACGCTTTCGGGCAAATCGTCATTTCGCACTTCATCGTGAAACACAGGGGAATTATGTACTTTTGTCTTGGCAGATACACGATTAGCTTCCACAAAGGCTCGAACGCTTGTCCCTTTTTCTCGATTATTTTTCCCAACTGGAATTCCTCTATGCATTGTCCGTAAGCAGAAAGTAACTTCTGTAAGAAGCAAAAAAATGTTTACATATAACCCCCAGTTTCTACATATTTATGCGAATGAATTTTAGTGAGTTCTACTGCTTTAATTATACAAAAGTATATTATCATTTTATAATTTCCTGATTTGGAATTTTTAAAACAAATGAAAAGACTAAAACCATAGTACGCACGTATACGCTCGGAAGAGGTACACTTCTCAATATCGATAATTACTACGTACGCTAAATACTAAAGAATATCTTAGTGAAGAATACCTTTTTAGGCTAAATAGTAGTAAGGATTCTATGATCTCTAAGTGTTCCCAATAAGTTGATTCCTTAACAGACACAGATATACTAGGGGGATATAATTAGGACAAGCGCATAAAACGCAAACTAAATCCACTATTATTCTAATAATAAAACGAAAGTACTATTTTCATAATTATTCACGAACCTATTCTTTACTTTACTTAACTTGATATTGATAATGTTGAACTAAAAGCTTTGTCACACAACGAGCTTTCCATTGTGTCATGTATTACATGCAGTATATCATATTCATAGTTATAAGCCCATCGGCCATCCAATGGCAGTTATAGGTATGCATATGGCTCCGTTAACTAGTTAATAAATAATGAAGCATCATACTTTACAAAGCATTGACATTCTTGTATCACTGTTAGTAAGGTTACTACACAGGAGACAGGAGAGTTGCTATTTTGCTAATATATAGGAATTTCCAACGACACAGATAGATACTAGTTAGCTAGGTTTGTAATATTTTATGCATGCGTATGTGACGTAGTGCATTCTTTGCACATTGTCTTTAAAGCTATCCTGTCAGTCAAGCTATGCCAATTTTAGCCTAGTGCCTACTACTACTACTACCTACCTATTAAACAGAAACACTATAATACCTATAGGTAGATTTGACTTTGGCTTGTTTTTGGTAGTTCCATTTAATAACTGAGTTGAGGCAAACTGACAAAGTTGGCATATTTGCAAAACTTATACATATTATAGTGTAACCTCCATAACCTGCTTTAATACGTACCTATAGGTAAGGTAAAGGTATCTCTATCAACGCTATCAACTCAACAACTCAACTCATGTCATTCTATTCTAGGCATACGAATATGACAAACTAATATCTGTATAATATGTAATACTTATGTACTTACATGTAAGTGAATATAAAGTTGCTTACAGCGAGCTACTGCGCAATTAAGCTAAAGTTTACTGTTCGCCTTATTGGCACATTTATTTACTTTTTGGTTTACAGCTATTAACACATATTGACTGCCCATTCGCCATTCACATCTACATAAGTTGGCAAAAATAAAAGAAGGTGAAATGGATGTACTTAAGGTGACGGTGCATGCAACAGTTATGACAACTATTTTATGTGCCCACTGTCCACACGGGTCAATATGAATGTTCCATAAGAGTAAGAAGCATTGTTTACAATAACAAGTGCAGGGATACAGCAAGGAGTAAAGTACCCGTATCGTATCTTATGCCCAATACCCAAAGGTCTTTTAAAATATTGTCCCAAAAAATGTTTGCACCAAAAAAACCAAGGTTCTGCATTCCAACCTACTATTGATCTGAAGTAGACATTAAAAGGAAACCCGCATACTTCTGTTGTCTATCATCTATAGCTTATTACATTACATATTACATTTTCTTGGGGTCCTTCTAGGCCTTATTTATTACTTATATATATATATTATTTATATGTATAGGTATTACTTATATATCTGTGTTTATTACTGACTAGGCAGTAAGGCCTTACTGCCTGACGCCGATTTATTAACTTAATATTAGCCATCTTTAAAACTGCTTAGTTGACACATTGACAACTAATATGGAATTATGAAGGCACCTAAGGGGCTCTTCTTAATAATCTTATCACAATAAACAAAATAAAAAATATTACCACTTCTCTTTATGACAACGACATGACAAGTAATACCAGAAAAATATAATGAACAACAACGAATCACCTGATATCTACTACACGTAAAAGTATCTCTTTCTCTCTTCGTGTCCAGTAAGTTCCAGTTTTCGATTGTCTTCTTTTTGCAAGGATTCGGGCTTCGGACTCGTGGGTGTCGTGTCGTCGTGATAAATATTGATGTGATTATCGGATTTTCCGATTTTCTGACACTAGAATTCTTAGCAATATAGGAACGAAGAATAGTATTTCAACGACTACAGTACAGTTGAATGGTAGCGTTTAGACCGCCAGCTGAGTTCTCCTACCTTGACAATCAAAACAAACAACATTGGACTTCAAGGAGTTGTCCTTTGGTGAACAAAGATGTCAGAGAAGTAGCCGCACAAAATATACTCCTAAAGACTCCTAATCTCAAATTCCGAAACTAATCCCAATCCCAATATAATTCTCATTCTCAAGTGTCAAGGCAAGGAGCTAGAGCTAAAAGCTATATACCTACATAATAACAATACAATAACGCTAAAATGCTCTGTTTAATAATACTCCGTGTAAGCATCTTGCTTTTGCATTGATGTGTAAAAAACTTATAATTCTACACGATAACTGCATTATACATGACTATGATTATCAATTGGTCAAATAAAAATATACATTACTTACCTTATACCTAGCTACACACGTATTTTACATATTATGGTAAATCTCAAACCAAATGAATGCAAATCTTAATTGGCCAAATTAATAAAAGTATTCATTTCAAGGCTTCATAATATTCATATTCACTACCTTGTGCCATCCCTGGCCTTGTCTCATGTATCATTTCTAGAAGATCCGAGATTCAGAGATGTACATTTGTATTTTTAAAGTGTAGGTACCTGGATAATAAAAAGATGGAAGCGATGAGGGCAATAGGATTACGATGACTTAATGAATGTGTAAATGTAAAATGTATGAAGAAATGTTTTCTTTCAGTTACCTACATTCGATATTATTACTATCCTAGCAGTATTGTATGTCTATATAGATGCAATTTGCGTGTCATATTGTAAAATACTCGGGATCTTCAATTTCTGTTCTGTATGTACTAAGAGTTTTCTGTACAATTTAGACTTTCTCTACCCATAAGTAATTTTAGATAGGCATATATGTCGCAGACCATAAGAGAGATCAGGCCAAGTGGGACACGCAGCCTAACTGGCCTAAGTGCCTAGCCTAGACGGGTCACGCAGCCACGCATGATACGCCACTAGGGGTACCCTTGGACAATGCTTTAAATATGGACGATTGATAATTAATAACTGAAATGTCTTATGCATATCATGTAATGTAAATCGTATTGAACGAACATATTGGGTAATTTACTTGCTGGAACACCTGTAAATACATTTACAATACATTTTACACCAGAGTTTACATACACCCACCACAATGATTTACAAACAACTTCCTTCCACAAAAGTTGCCAGATTACGGTTAATGTTTGGTTATGCATGTAAAAAGCAACAAAATTATTATCCGAACATTGTTTACGTAGCACCTATATTACGTGGAGTCTACTAAAAAATTATTCAAGTATTAAAATTTAGATATGATAAGATATGACAAGCAAGAAAATCCGTAGCATAATTTACAATAGCAGTGCAAGAAAGCTAAGGCAGTTCATTTCCTCTATTTAAGAACCATGGAACTATATGGAAAAAGAAACAAATGTTGACATCTCGAAATAGAAAGTGTATGCTGCAAAAGAAGTTCATAATTGAAATAAGGCAAAGGAGCGATAAATGAATTTGTCAAAAAACGAGCAAAGAGATTTTGAAGCTTAGTGAATTTTGAATGAAGGAGTACCAATCGTTAATATCATTGTCCAAGCGTACCCCAACTGGTGTAGTATCATTCGTAACCCGTCCAGACTAGGCACCGCCCTAGTGGCCTAGGCCAGTTAGGCTCCGTCTCCCACTAGGCCTGATCTCCCTTGTGGTCTGCGACATATATAGTACCTGTTTCATATAGGTTAATATATTATTTGATTTGCTTAGAATATCTGTACATGTTGATAATATATTATGCAAAATATTCATTAGCAATATTCCATAAATTACTACACGCTCATAACTAAGTATGTTAATTGTCTCACTAGTACAAAGCAAGACTAAGCGTCAGGACGGGATTAATAATTGTAATTCGGATTCTGATATAGATATTGGATGATGTATCTGTATAATTTATACCTATTCCGGGGTTGAGTATGAAATTCTAATGTATAATATTATCATAAAGTGTAAAGAAATCTGTCTCGCGTTTGAATCATAAATTATTATGTATAAATAGTACATACAATAATCAAATTCATCAAACGTAACCTGCTCCAGTGCTTCCATTAATTTAGTAACTACATATTTAATGATGTTTCAATTTATAATTGAAAAATCTCTGAAGTTGATTTAATTTCTTCGCATGAGATTGATAGGATCTGTCCAACCAATACAGATATAACATGATATATTGTAACAGCGTAATAATATATTATTAGGCAATATTAGCTGCAACCTACAATGATTTTGGAACGGAATGCATACAAATTAAATCAAGCTACCTATGTATTCAGAACACATTACACATGCTACTTATACAAGACACAATAACGATTTGTACATATATAACCATGCATATAGAGATTGAGTAGCAGACATCCCATGTCGGTATGCAATGAGCAAGTGTATCATATAAAAGTAAGTTTTTGACAATTCGATTCGTTTCGTTGGCTGACATACGAGACTTGAAGAAATCAGGTCGTCACAGGACTCCCCGGGGCTGGAATGGAGGACGCCTCTGTTGTTTTCTATATCTTAGTCAGTCACGATCTCATTATGACCTCAGAGACCTGCGACAATTACCGATTCGTCACTCACCAGAGTCTTTTGTCCGACCACCGTGAAATTATAAATTTCTTCACACTTTTCAGCTCTCATTCATCCATTTCTTTCTTTTCTGTATATCAATGCATGCTGCATGTGTACGTAAGGACATGTAATTCTCATAAGAATCACGATACACATAAGAAACAAAATAGTTCGTCTACCCATACACATACTACTACAAATATTTGTGTCTTTTATACTTGTAAGCTATTTTCATGATCAAAAGAGTTACTCATGTCAGTGAGCCTTGCTCATTTTAAAATGGTTTTGCTAGTACTCTCTGTACCCTGGGCTTTTGATTACTATAATATTATTATAAATAAAGTATCTTTCAAATGAAAACTACCGAGTCCCATAGCCCTTGACTAATGATTCATGAAATACATTTCTGATCTAGTAAATAGAATCTATGATACACACGTTCTCCGAATTGCTAATTTTTCTTAAATAGCATTTTGTTCTTACTACCTGTCACCTCTACTTGCCCTTAAATAACTTCTAAATTTGCTTACCCACACTGCCTGAATACATCAATACAAAGTTATGTTGTAATATATTCAAATTGAGCAATACAGGCAATTGAACATCTCTGACAACTGTCAATTACATTGAAAAAAAGACAGAATGGGTAATGGGTATGTACATAGAATGTTAGAATAGGCTGTTGTACCATTAATTGCTCACTTATCAGTAAACTCTCTTCTACGTAGTTAAGTAGGTAAATGTACTGAGAAAACATTAAAGGATTCCAAAGTTGATATTATATTTAAGGATCTTAACTAAAGTAGCTGAAATTGTCATGCCACTAATCGACAAGCCATTCATTTCATCTATCTACATAATATTATGCAGATCAGGTGCTTAGGTGGACTGACATACTGACATTTTTGAATAAAAAGCATATACAAAAAATATATACTTAGAATGTAGTTGTAAAATTTTTAGATAAGCTAATATTTACTTAAACTTACGTACATACCTACATAACTTCGGGAATTACATGATTTTTTAAATAGTAAGATTACCTAAAGCAGAACAGATTATAATTGAACTGTATTTTTAGAAAACAGATAGGTATACTTTATTAATGAATGCCAGTTAACAGCTATCAGTAGATCAACTTTTTATACTGACATTTTTACATGACGCCCGTAATGGGTAGTTTAAATATACGGAACTTTGACCAAAAGTGTTGTTAATGTGAGACTTTCTACATCATTAATTGCAGTAAGTAACATGCTACTCGTTCTGAAATTAGAATACATTAAATCATTTTACCCTTGTCGTGTTGGCTTATATTTTTTAAACATAATGTTTTCACATATTTACCTGTTAAATACAAAGAGCATTAACACAGATAACTACTATACTACTAGTAACAAATACCAGCATACAATATTTTTAAAAAATGAAGGTGTCACATATCTTCATACTTATAGTTGATTGTGTAACACAATGGGGAAGTTATAACTACCGTCAATTGATGAAACTTTTACAATTCTGGATCTGGAAAGGCAAATATGACTCTGTGAGTGGGACCTGAGACTAACGGTTTCATTTTCACTTCTCTTTATGCAACAGTATAATTTTTGTGACTAGCTTTATCTTACACATTGCAAATGTCCGCATAACCGTCATTCCGATCCGGTATTAAAGTGACATACTGATTATTATGATTAAGCCCACTACCCTGTATGTAGCTTTCGTATATTGATATAAAATATTTTCATAAAACATCGCTTAAAGAAGCCATGGGAGAAAATAAATGGTATGTTTAGTGAGACTTCTGTTGACATGTTTGAGCGATGAGCCATACCAAACTGATATATGTATCTACAAAACACTACCCATTTTATTTCACTTCCATTTCTTTCGATGCTAAATGGGCAATAGGTCGATTCAATAGTTTTATCTTGCTCGTTGGTCACTGCTCTTGTGGATTGTGATAACTATTTGATGAATTAGCTTCCTGATGTCAGCGTAAATAGCGAGACATAGTATTTACTATTGGAATCTAAAAGTATAGAATTAAACAAGTACCGATAAAACACTGAATTCTTACTTCCCTAAAATTCTTTAAGTAATAATTAACAAGAGTAAACTCTGTGTACTGGAATTGTACTATATGAAGTAATAGATTCACATTTACGTATTTAGCTTTAGAAATGTGTACAGTATACATTATTACCATAGCTTAGCATAAAACATTTAATGAAGTCTTGATATATTTATGTTCCAAGGCAATTTAAACTAATTTTCATATTTACGTAACGATAGCCTTGGACATAAGGAAAAGTAAATGTATAATTTGAGCTACATTTCTTATCATATAAAATTGAAAACTGTATCATTGTGGTTTCAAAGAAGTAAACTGTGCTACGTAAGTATTGTATCAACTGCTACATATTACAGATATGTACCTTTTATTCAGTTCTTGGTAAAAGTAGGTACCTATAAATGTAGAAATGTAGTTACCCTTCAGTCTACAGCTCAGATCATGAAGGTTTATAGACTACTGCAGAAAGACTATTCCATTTTTAGCCAATTCTGGCGTTGCTGGTTTTAAGCAATTGGTTGCCATTCGTTCTGCAACATTTTCATATTACCACCTACTGCAAATAGTAACGAATGAAAACTGTTTTCTTATATGCGAAGGCAATGAATGTTGAATTTTCTGAAGTATGATTCACATACACAAACATGCATCAATCACATGAGGTTGCTTTGCTTTCTCAGCTCTTGACAGTTAAATGTAAACTTGGACTACAGAGTACTCAATAATGTTGCTAAACTACTTCTTCAACTGTCTGAGCATGTCATGTAAGTAGAGATACAGACAGACATATTATAAATGCTGCTTTTATCTGTAGTTAGTACTTTTCTACATGATACCTATTACTTAACTCAATCAGTTGAATTGACAACCTCACAAAGGAAACCCCGCTTTTCAACAAAAACCTGCCAATTTATGTTGTTATTGGTTGAAATTTTTCATAAAGAGTATTATTAAGTGTGTTTGTAGTTCGGTAATTATTCAATCCAAATGGGCTACAAAGATTTTATTTTACCCTAACATAGCTATGTGCCGTTTTTTACTCAAACTAACCCTTTGAGCGTTTCAAGGTTTGCATGGTCAGAAAAATCACAAAACGATATAGGTAGCAAAAGTATGATGGTCAATGTAAAGGTAAAAATAGCATACAGATGATCGCATAGATTCATTTTCGTATAATACTCTAGTAAAGGTGCAATAATCATGCACATAAAGTTGCATTTGTTACCTACATTGTAATTATGTATAATTTTAGTTTTTTTAAAATTAGTATGGTAGGTGCGAAACCGTATTACTTTAACATTTTATTATTAAATTCAGAATTCTATTAAGAACCGACATTACAAACGCAAATAGAATTACTCTTTGAAAATCAATGCACCAATAAGGGTTTCTAATACGTAGTATTTCCAAAAATTGGGAATGAAACAGCAATACGTAACCATTGTTTGGCATATTTTGTGAATGGAATAATCTTGTTTTATCCTTATTGTTCATTTAGACTACTTGGTTTAACTATTTTACCAAAGAAGGGCTTTGAATGCACAGCTTAATAAGTTCAAAGTGAACATTGGAAATGCTGGAAATTCATATTACAGAGTTAAGATGGTTAATAGTCACTTAATGTAACCTAATCTAATTACATGAAAGTAATCACAACAATTAAGTGTTGAGTGTATGGTATAGAGCACAGCAAAATCTTAATCGCTCGGTTCACGGATCTTCATCATCTTTTTCCTGATTATCTCTATATAGTTTCATGACATCATTCGTTTCCATTATCTTTCATTTCGACTACATACTGACAAAAATATCTAAATTAGTTAAGGAAATTGGAACAATGCAAGTGGAACCATACGCCAATAGGCAACAGGGTTCCCTATGCCATATCTGATCGTGCTTTTTGAATATCTATGTACAATTTTGGAAATCTTGTTGATGTTGAACTTCTCAGAAAAATGCTAATGCAGGGAAGCGCATACAGTTTCTTCCAAATTGGACCTACTGTCCGGTGACTGAATTTTCAAAAATCTGCCCAAACGTAGCAAACCAAGCAGATACAATCAATATGGGCTTACGTATACTCTTGGAAGTGTTATACAATATATTACTTCAAATAGAGGATGGATAATTTAATACGTCATTAAAATGGCAACGATTACACAGCTTATGCGTGTTTAACTGTGAATGAAATGCCAATTCCCACAAACGCATCAAATCTAATAGATTTGAAACTTGTAAAATAGTCTCGTCACAATTAGTAGATAATAAGGCATGTCTAATATTTCATGTCTGGTTGTGCTATATTTTGTTTTCTTTTATTGCAGGCTGATGTGGTAATAAATATGTAAAGAAAAGAGAAATATCTGATAAGGTTAAAAAAAATTACGGTATCAATAAAAAACTTTCTCGGTATTCATTCACTTTTTCAATACTCTTTACAATTAGGCTTTATAAAAGCTACCCTATTGTGGGATCATTATTTGTGTCCAAGTGTAGGCGCGATATTTTCCGTTTAAGTGCTTAAGTACTTACTTAATGGACATAAACTTTGTGAACAAACTTTGTATTGACACATATCATATAATTGGATACTTTAAACCACAATCGAAATCCAGCTATGATATCAATTCGGAAATGGTAGGCAATATAGAGTACCATCAAAAGAAAATTTAAACATGGAAATCAAATAAATTCATTTGGATACATACATAAGTCTGTAAGGCATAATAGGAATATAGGCAGGCAATATAATTAAAGTTTCCAAGTAAAGCATTGAAAGACAGTACTCATTATTTACTTAGTCGCGTATTAAACTATTAAACTGATTATCATTTACGATGTGAGTACATATTACGAAGATGATAATTGTTTAGCTTTGTGTGTCTAAAATTACCCGTATATTATTGCCCATTCATACTGTTAAATATTCTTTTATTGAATTGGCACACACAACATGCTGACCACCTAATATAGTAGATGGTTTCACGAAGAATGATGTGCATTTACATAGTTATGTTTAAAAAATGTTATTCAATGAATGAAAATAAATGGAGCAACTTAAAATTTTCTGCCTATAAATTAGTGCTATATAATTTTATATCAAGTAGGTATCTATATAACTACATACCTACGTTATTTCATTTTATCTGAGATTTTATACTGAGAATATTAAATTGAAAAATTAATCACTATCATATGCAAGAAGATACAGATACATCAATGTTTTCTGTTAACAATGTCAACATATTAGCCAATAAATTTTGATAGATTATCCATATTATGCCTATTGTCAGATTGTCAGTCGCTTATATGTCCCTCACTGTTCCACTTATAGATTTTAGCAAAACAATATCTCCTTTCGCTGTTATGATTATATGAAGTTACATAGTTTTAGATCGCCTGCTATCTTATACTACTTTAGAATTTACGTACTTGTAACTAATGCAAGGTTATGCTGTTATTTGTCTGTCAAACTGGTACATTGCATTGTATTGTATGTTTGAATTATTTCTTTAATTATCATTTATATCCATTTAAATTGTAGCAGTGGGGTGGATTATCTCTTGTACATAGGTATTTCTTTAAAATTGAGTGTTTGCATGCGAGTGATGAGATGATGCTTATTCGTTCGTTCAGCTTTAGGGTACTGTTAGCAATATTAGCCATTATTCCATGCGTAGATTATAGTGTAGAGAGAAGATATTCATCGATACGTTTTTAACACATGATTATGATGAGCCAGTTAAGCCGTAGTTGTATTGTAGTGTAATCTAATCTAATCTTGTTAGCACTAATGTATTCTGAATATTAATATTTGATGAGCTAAAGGGTGGTCCAACAAACATGATTAAAACTTTAGGGATGGTAAGTATCATTTCATGCAAACTGCTTCTGTAGTTTTCTCTTATCTTTACATACATGCAATATGTGGCAATATGCAAAGAGTAAAGTCTGGAGCTGCCCAGCCCAGCCCAGAGCCAATGTAGTATACTCCCGTAGAAAACTTTTTTGACAAATTTTTAATTAGACAACAGATCGAGATAGGCTGGCAGGGCAGACGCCAATGCCAAATGCCATGAAGTCCAATAATGATAAGTAGGTTGAAATGATGTGTTGTGACGTGCTAATGTAAATGTAGATATGTGTACTATTATAGTAGTTGTGTTAGTCTGGGCGTGTACCGATACTAGTAAAATGTGAGTGGTCTCGTCTAGTGGAATGAAAAAATGGTTTTCAGTATAGTACATACACATATTATCTCAAAGGGTACCTTAAGCAGTTTATTTAGTACAATGCAATGCAATGAAGAGGGATGGCAATGTGTAAAACATACAAGCACCAGAACAGAAAATCGAGGTGTCAACAAGGTCTTCTCGGTTGAATTGTTTGTCTGTCAGTCGGTCCTCTCTTATGGTTTATATGTATTCCTGTCTTGGCTTGTGTATTTTCATGAATTAGGCCTATAGTATGAAAATTATCCCTGTAAGTTTATTCAAATACTGTGAACGTACATATACAATGTCATAATATTGTTCATCGGCAGGATATTGTTATACTGCATGAGTTCTGGCAAGCATTTTATATGTAATACTGGTATACAGACGTCCTTAAAGGCATAGGTTATCTGCAAGTATCTATTATAGGAAAAGTGTCGATGAAGACATAAGGAGTTACAATTCAATTCAATTGTAAAGGATAATATTGTGGTAAAACTTTTCTGCATGGTAAGCTTAAGATACGTTATGGTTAATGGTGTACTTTAATACTTAGTATACAGAATATACTTACTAATATACCAACACAATGCAATATACTACACACAGGTAAGGTACGTACCTGAATATTTGTATATATATATACATACTGTCAAGTCAGATAGGTTAACTGTTGCTATTAAGTTAAGTTTGGTTTACTTTTGCTGATGCGAATGATGTGATGTGATGTTGGCTATATAAATATATTAGTTTGTAGTTAAGCACACCTACTACCTTTAGGAGATCTAAAAGAGTCAAACAAAGCAAAGCGATGCCAAGGATTATGGGACTGTAGTTATTGTATTGTAATAATGTAATAGTAATGTTGATGCTGACGCTGACTGTCGGTGTATCTGTATCTGTACTACATGCAATAAAGGCTGAACCATGCATTGTATACATAATATGTAGTGTGTAGTAAATGTCAGTTAGAGTCAAGACAAGACAAGCCAGGTATAAAGTAACTAAGTACAGATAAGTAAGACAAGAAAAGTAAAGTAAAGAATTTTGCTGAGAACTCTCTGTTGATAAAGTATTGTAAAGTGAGTAAAGTGAGTGACTGCTGCTGAGCTAAGCTAACTGAGTGGAGGAACGATGATCCTTGCCTTGGTTGATTCTTGGTTGTGACTTTGTGAGTAAGTAAGTTAGTAAAGTAAGAATAAGAAGAAGAATACGAAGACATAGAACAGGATACGATACTGAGTTGGATCGAGGCAGGTAAAGGTAAAGAGTTAGCTTGTGTTGGTAAGGAGGAGGTAGAGTGAGCGGAGGAAGTTTAGTTGTCGAGGCAATGGGTGTTGTGTCCAAGGTGGAGTCTACAACAGGAAGACAACCCAAGAGTTGGTTGAAGGAGGAGCACCGTGGCTACTAAGGGGGCTCTTCTGGCTCTGAGTTAGCTCAAACAGTTTCTCTAAATCCCAATTACAGTTTGTATGCGACTTGCACCGAGATCAGATCACTACTTTACTAGCAGCTTCAATACAACTCTAACTTACTAGCAAGGAGACTCATATAGAGGAAAGAACTCAACTAAACTTACCTTTAGCTAAATAAGTGACTCCGACTGAATCAACTCAACTGGATCTAGTATCAGTAGTAAATAGTAGCTTTCCTGGCTCAACAATCACAATCATCTCGTAACTAAACTAAACTAAACCTAAACTACACCGAACTGAACTGCTATCCATATTGTACTACAGAACAGAACAGTACAGCACACAACCATATTACTTACTACTTACATACAGTAGTAGTCCTACATAAGTAACCCTACACAAAACCTACGTTCTAATAGTAATAAAAGAGAGCTTGTTGGATTCGATTCGTTCCTCTCTGAAACTTTACTACCACACCACAGCTACAGTACACTAGCACATACATAACCAAACCATCATCATCATTATCATCATTTTGGTGAAGCTGCCCTGCTTGGTTTGGCCTGGAATCCTTTCGTTGCCACAATTCATTCCCTACTGAACTTGAATCCACTCTACTACATAGACTCTTTACTCAGCGCTCGGTTTTCCTATTAAGTGCAATTAGTGTAAATTGCTCTCACGTGCACCAATTTTTGTGATCTTCTCTCAGCTGTGTGTTCTTTAAGTCGTTACGACGTTGAACTTTGGAGATATCACACCGTTCCCGGGACTAGGCCTGTCGCCGGTTCCGGGTCCGGGTGGTGAAAGCCTAGAAGACCAAATGAACCATCAACCCGCATCTTCATACAGGGCAGCTGCGGCTGCTGCCGCCGTAGCTGCTTATCAAGAACAGAATTATCGTTCTGGATATTTCCCGGCACAAAACCCTTATGCACATGCAGGCTATCACTTGGGAACACCGTACCCCCCACCCTCACCTCCTAAAGATGGTAAGAGTTTCAATATAATACAAAAATAACATTTATCCTATTTATATGTAATTAAAAACAAAGGAAATAATATTTATAATCCCTACACTCCTGTCTCAATTCCTCATGTGCGTATTGTATCTATAAAAATGATTACTTGATCTCTTGTGAACAACATAATACTGGAATATCTAATTTAGTAAGCAGACCATAGAAAGAAAGAACGAAATGACAGCGACAGAGTTACGGGCTACAGATAATGATATATCTGTATTCTGAGATGACAGAGAACTGTGTGATGCCACGCCATATCATGTCAGGAGCTCATTGTGTATGTTAATGTAGTTAACACAGTATTTATAGAATTTTCTAGTTACTTAACTTGACTTAAGTTACGATTGCGATTAGAAGGACCTCCGACTACTGGATTGTCGAGTTAATTATTTATTATCTATCTACAACAACTGTGTGTGCTCAGAGCGCAGCGGACTTCAGTGAAACTGTGAAAAATTAAAGACTTAACTCTACAACGGTGTGTTGCTTCTCTAAATTGAACTTGACACTTGAAGAATATAAACTCAACTTAAAGTTATAGTACACAAATACTATACATACATATATAGTTGCCTACATGGCATGTGCCTAAGTTAATTACCCTACAAGCTCCACAGGCCTTAATTTTCTGATGGAATCTATTTCCACGCGTGTAATTATCTCAACGAAAATTAACAAGTGCACAAGATAGCTACAATTACAATTACCAATTACTCTTCAATGTTCCATCGGTGCATTGCCAAAATATTTGCTAAATCTTACTATGTACATACTAAATAACAAATGCGATTGTGGTTTACGCTGTGTTACCTTGTGGTATACAACATAATACCCAGAATATTACAATTATATGTGAAATATTAGCACTATAACAAGTTTAAATATACACGGCTAATTTGACGTCTTAAACATATATACACATTGCTAAAGATTCCGATATAAATTATGATTTTATAAGTACAGATACGCCAAACAGCAGTAATGTACTGCTTATATTACCGGGTTAGGCGAAAATGTCAAAGTTTATCTACATCCTATGTGTAAAATTATTTCTATATGATTTTTATTGATACAATTGAACTTAAATAATATGTTATGGCTAATATTTCTACATAGTATTCTATTTGTTTCTTCATTACCTGTACACAGCGAACTTAGCGTTATAAATTATTAATTAAAATTATAAATATAAATTGTTAAAATTCTCTCAAATTACTATTGCCATTTTTCAATGTAGGTTTCAAGTAGAAAAGTTATCCGTTGTATGGTCAAGCAATATAAATTGGCAATGAATTGCAATTGCATATGTGTGTAAAGCTACATACGCTAACATACAAATAAATAACATATTGATACGCTGACAATTCAGATTAGTGGGATTAACTGGGTGAAATGTATAGAAAATGTGATTGCATGACCCTATGCTTATATTGTCGTGATGAGTTAAGGCAAACATGCTTCATGATGGATAAGATCAAACATAATATTAAATGAAAGTGTATAACATACAATATAGCTAGAATTGACAAGTAGATTGCAGATGTACATAATAAAGTAGAATGACAACAAGTAGGCAGGTAGAGATCACATCATATCAATATCATTAGCTAGTTGTGACGTGAAAAGGAATTATAAAGGTTGATATTTTGTTTGTTTTACATATTAACACTGGACATGTAGGCAGTTAGCGTATCAAATATTCAATTTGATAGCAAATCCAATAAAATATTTATTGAAGGCAGGAGTTCAAGTTACCTTTGATCGTGAGTCTACTTTACTCTGAAGCATTGCATAAAATGTATTCAGCAAATAGAGCAGATATCTTGATATGACAATGTAAACAATGGGTTAGCCTTTGCATGAGACAATAATTAAACACGAATGTTCAAATAAAAAAATTAGTTCAGTTTAAAAAATCACAAAGCGGGCGATAGTGATGAGTAAATATTGATGGGGCAGACTAAGTACAGCCCATTCCTCATTCTCAAATCCCAATGCATGCATATTAATAGCGCAAATGAGGAGGATGCCATTGGAATTGAGTAAATGAACTCGTATATCTTGATATATGAATTATATATGAATGTTATGACCTGTGTTGTCCTGCCTTTGCTACCCTTCCCTTCTATTTATATTTATATGTCCCGTCCATCCTTATCCTCATCCTTGGGGATTAAAATATTATTTCGAAAAGAACTAAACAATTTATTTAATAATGAGAAATGGGATATTATGGACTTTGTATAGAGCCGAAAGAAGAGCCCGGAGGTTTACGTCTCAATGGGAAAGGAAAGAAGATGCGGAAACCCCGGACCATCTATTCCTCTCTGCAGTTACAGCAGCTGAATCGTCGTTTTCAACGTACTCAATACTTGGCTCTACCTGAAAGAGCCGAACTAGCTGCCTCTCTTGGTCTCACACAGACACAGGTTAGAATCTTCTTTAATTAACATTTTCTAAGTAGAGACTCTGTATTATTCTTCTTTTAGAAAATTAGATTTTATATCAGTGCAATTTTGTCCTAGTACTATGTAATTGTGTATAGTATGTAATGATTGCAATTTCATATCATAGTCATAGTGCATAAAATCAAGTTTGCTCTTTCACAGAATCATTTGTAAGCAGATTACAGTCAAATGATGTTATTATGTGCTGAGATGTTGTATGATATGAAGTGTCAAATACGAAACGGTACTTTAGCTTTGACTAGGCATCTAATGCAGTTAGTATCATTGTTGTTAGAAAAGTGTCACCTTCTTTCAGGTTGTTAATCTGAGCATTATCATAAGAAAAAAAGAAATAAATTCGTTCTTTATAACATTTAGATTAAGAGTGACATCTTAGAAGGAGGTAATTTGAATAGCGCCTTTGGCCTGCCTTGATTTGGCCTAAGCTTTTAGTTAGCTTATCATTAGGTAATAACTATATCCATTTGATTTATGGGATTCTAAAGAGTTTCTGTGTAATGGTAAACATTAAGGTGGTATTTACCAGGTAAGAGATAAGAATACTGCTAATGATATTCTAGGTATTAATAATGATGACTAAATTGAGTTTTCTCATTGTAAATGGGGCCTTGCTGATAACTCTGTAGAGAAAAGATATTACCCGAGGTATTATAATATTGAGTTATGATTAGTGGCATGGCAAACCTTCTATTTGTGTGTTTCAACGTTTCAAGTCATAATATTAATAATAATATGGACGGAGATCTATATACTTACGTATACTTCCATTTATTCTCGGTGAGCGAGATGAGTGATGAAAATATAGTGAATAGATAGAGTTAATGGGAAGAAAATGCATTCTCGAAAGTTTGTATCAGTAAGTTGAAACTATTGACAGGTGCATTTGTCTTGTGCTGTCTTTGAGATATGGCTGGCCTAGGCCAAGCCAAGCTAAGCCAAGCCACTATATATATTCCACTATATAAGACAAGTCAGGATGGTTTATTTTGACTTTGAGTTTGATTTAGTCCCTACTACTTAAGAGAGGAAGCTCCTGTGATTTTTTCTTTAGCGGACAATAGGAAGGCTCTGCTCTTCGTAAGTCGAATTCTCTTTAGTCCATTATTCTAGGGAAGAAGGAATAAAAAAGGCCGAATCATTATTTAACTTTGTACAAGCATAAATAATTTGTACCGTAACCAGAAGCAGTGAATGGATTTGCACGGTAAATTATGAGTTCCCCTGAAGAAGTTTTAATCTTAACTTGACTCAACTCCAATCCAATGTGGTAACGATCAATTCGGATAGTTTTGTGTCTCGCGGCATGAGCACTCTTTACTTGGCTTGAGTAGACATGCCGTGTACATACAATACAGTAGGTACAAATAAAATGCTATACATTTACTATCCTTACGATACGTTACACTATTTTGCCTTACATCTTACAGCTTACCCTTCTCTCTTCTATTGTACTAGTGTTTTGTACTTGTTTGTATGTACACAGCAATTCTCACTCAATATTATTAAATAAACTGAGCTATTCTTACATTAAAACAGCATTACACGTCCGTATACCTAGTATTATGTACTATTTTAGGTAACTCCTGTCATATATTCGTATGTTGTGTACAATATAGCGTGCAGACATTACGATGGAGACATGGATTTGAGGAAGGAGGTAGTATTTATTAGCTACGTTGAATGCGAGCGAATATAATTTATATTTCATATTATACCTTTGCTGTGAGAACGTGTGCTTTATGTACCTACTGTATGTATGAGTTCCATAATAATAAAAGTACATATCAATTTTAGTTTTCTTAGTGAGTTAGTTAGTTAGCTCCTTGCTGTGCATTGCATTGTAGTAAATATGAGTACTGTATACAGTAGGAAACTTTGAATGTCTTACGGTTATTATTATTATTTCTCGTACACACTCTGCTGAATGCAATACTAACATAACATAAGGCGAGGCGAGGAAAAGGCAACGTAAAACTTCAGCATGCAGATAAACAGAGCAGAATGCATTACATCGTAATACATATTCCATGCCACCATTCACCATACATACCATACCAGGTACGCACATTATAAGTTATTCTGTTATGCTATGTTAGTTTGACTGGATAAAGAGAAACTGTAACACTTGAATCGTGTGTGTTGCATAGGAACAACACAACATAAGCGTAATATACGACAGGGACGAAAGATCCTGGCTTCTGATAAGGTAGCTTTGCTGGGTAGCTCCGAGCTCCCATTAAAACCACCAAACCAAACGAAACTCACAACTCTTTCTTACTTACAACACATCAGTGCAGTTTTTGCCAAGAACAGAACACCTTATTATTCTATTCTCTTCTCTGTGGGATGTCAAGTATAACTTGTTAAGAAAGCTCTCTATCTATCGCCTATATACTTATGTAGTACATACATACATACAAATGTACATATATTGCAAATTCATTTTTTACTACCAAAGTTCTCTGACTGATATGATATGAAAATATGAACGCACACACACTCAGATACATTATAACATGCAAGCATACATACTTGTCTGTATAATATGTAATATAAATGTATCAACACTACTATCTATTTCGTAGATAGCAGTAGCAAAGCTACTACATAATTCTATCATTCTACAAAAGTAGAATATTATGAGCAGGTAGATATAATAACTACTAGAACATGTACAACTGATATCATATCTATCTACGTATCTACAATTGCCTACCCTCTTCTACATACTACTCGTACATACAAAACATACCTACCTACTACCTACGTGTACGTATTTTATCTGGATACAAAAAAGTACCTATATACATGTGTACAATTAAAATCATAAGTGCAATTCGTACTCACTTACTATTACTTTTTACACAATAACATTCATGGTATGTATGGTAGTATGCTTAGTATTTTATTCTAATGCTACTTACCGGAATAAAAATTTAGAATATAGAAAAATTGTATCATTCTATCTGTAAAAGTATTCATCCAATGCTATATTGTTATTTCATCCCAGCCCATTCTACATAATACTCGAAACTTGAAAGTTTCTAACGTAATGGTAACAATAAGTGAGGAGAAATAAATGTAATATAATATTATTAGGAGTATTCTATTTAGTAGCAACATACATAACATTTAGAATGCAATGTAAATGTAATGGAAGGAAAATGACGTGAGACAGACGTGGGAACTCAAAGTCCTCCTCACTGAACTGAACTCAACTTAAACTGAAGAGTAGAGAACTGAAGAGAGAATACAATATCTGGTGCGTAATATGATTGTACTGTACATACAGGCATAAGTCAGTGTAGTTAGTTGCCTAGCCATTCCATAATGGATAACATAACACTATCCAGTTGAACTTTAGTAAGAAAAGCAAGCATTATTGCTACAATGCTACTACAACATAGAATTCAAGAGAATAGAAAATAGGTGATGTTGAGGGAATCCCATGACAAAAGAATAATACAGTTTTCGAGTGAATTGAGTGAGTGATGTAGGAGGGAATGAAATGAATGTTGTATGCTACTCTTCAGTTACACTATTACATTTACACTATTTCTATTCTACTGCAGAACAGATACACATTTACGTCTTTGAAGGAATGAGTGTACTGTAGAACTCCGAATTGTAGAACAGAAACAGAACATAAAGCAAAGTAAAGAGAGTTTGTTCTGCATTGTTGTACAATGTATTATGTATGATAATATAGTTCCCAAGTCCTACTGACAAACTGTTAACATTATTTGTATTCGAATTACACGTTTAGCTATAGAGTTAGAGGTAGTTACAAATGTATCGGCTATCAACCTGCTTCATCATGTGGATTTTCGTCTTTGTGTCATATCAATAGGTCCGTCTTCACGAATTGTGTTCACGAACACAGTAACAGTCAACACATCATACTAAACCAACTTAAATAGTTATTGAGCTATAATATCAGTACATCAGTATGTATTAGTAGTTAACCTTACATAGCTATAGATGTTACACTGTTTCTTGTCATCACATAAGTATTTAAGCTAACCATAACCATACATAGACAATATAAGGTATACTGCGTATATTGCTAGGAGTATACTCATGTTGTGTACTATGAATGTGTACATGTACAGGTAAAATCTGAAGTAGAGAAGGATTCTGTATGTACTATGTTGGTATGTTTGCTGTCGAGCCGAGATCATCATGGATGATGTGATGATGGAATGGAGAGTTGAGCAACACTTTTCAGACTTTTCTGCTCTGTATTATATGCATTTTGAATCTGTTTAATACTATACGAAGTAATATGGTATGGCATGGCATGGTACACAATCTTAAACACAATTAGAATTATCTACCTAAGCTAAGCATATTATCTACGTACTTTTATACATTGTGGGATCTAATACATATTAATATGCTTAATGTTATCGTATAATGAGTTAAGTACTGTGATATATGTAGCAGTGTACTATGTATATGTGCTTTATTGCTGTGATGCAGTAGTTATGTATATTTACATCGTATGTTGTGTACTTTGGTTTAAATGTTGAATAGGAGAGTCAGTCCATAGAGCCATAGAGAGTGACCTTCCGAGAATAATTGAACAATATAGGAGTGCTGACATGATGAGAGGAACGTGTATTGTAGCCCTTCTCAAAGGATCCTACCAACTGCCTTTGTCTCTTTCTGCCGACTCATCATAAACAAGGGCTCCAACTGACACTCTCAGCTTACGAGGACCAGCCTTGTTGTTGTTTTCTCATCTTTGAATTCTATAACCAACCAGTTGCCATTCCTGTACTCTACTGTATGTGCCTTATTGCATTGCAATGCCATAGCATAGTGTCCTGGCTTGGTCTGTCCACTCACTCATCTCGTCATTCTCTATCTAAGTAGATAGAATAACCATAACACACAAAATCTCACCTGTATACTATACTATACTGTATTGATGTACATAAATATACTTGGCTGTGTTCTTGTTTTGTTGTTGCATATTGCATAGGTCTCTTAACTCGGTTAAATGAAACATTATTATCTACATTTTACATCCTTGCTCTCTTGTCCTATGTACACACATAACAATGATCTACAGAAACGAAATCAGTACAATGTTCATAATAAGTACAAACCAAAGTTACATACAATCCAAATCAAGTAGTACGGGATAGACAGACAGCAGCCAAACCAAACCCATTCTGTTCAATTCAATTTAGGTTTAAGTTGATTCGCCATTTAAACTTTCAATTATGCACAAAACATAGTTTAGTGAACTGTTCTCTATTATTTGCTCTTTACTATTATTTAGATCTTCTAACGTTATCATAAATTCAACAAGCAATGAGTTTTAGAATTGACACTTGGTAACCGAACCAGTAGAAAAGAAAACAGTATCTTGTTTTATGATTGATGTATGAAATTCACATAAGATAAAGAAATTAAATTATGAAGTTCAGTTAAGCGTATTCCGTATTCAGTTAGATTATTTCTATATCATATGTAAATGGATCTATATGAGTAGGAGTACCTTTATAGCAATGCTAAATACAACTATAACAATACATTCTGTATTTGCAGCCTCTGTTTTACTGAATTTCTCAAGTTATATTGAATATCAAACCTACTTAGCTATTTTGTAAGTAAAGAACTTCAAGTCAAATACATTTACAATCTAAATCGTAATTATAGAGTAAAAATTGTAGTAGTAAGGTATTAAGCTCAACATAAACATAAGATTACACCAAGGTGTTGTCAGTATGAATTCTGTAAGTAGTTAATGACTTTTGTAATCCAAGATGATGTTGATTTGTACCCACATAAGTTATACACACACAGACATAGTGTGTATTTATTACGCAAAAGTTTTTATACATATACGTAATTTGCTAGACATAATAGTGCCTGCTAAGTATGTGTCTGTGTGCACAATTACATATCTAATATATGTTTCCAGCAGCCATCTCAACTTTATTATTACATTGTACGATTTTATGATTCACATGATATAAGTAAGAAGAGAGTATTTATCTACGTAGTTACATTGCGCATTGATAAATCGCAAGGCTCTCTGGGTGAGAAATTTTATGACGTTAATTGAATGAATATTTTGGCCGTATTGTACAAGTGAAAAAAAAGTTTCTTCTTCTCCTTGGACAACAACAGGTGTTTACGTAGCCATGTCCCCGGAAGCTTCGTTTCCCTACTCTCCATTGTTTCGTCTTGAAACATACGTCTCCGCTGGAGGGGAAGAAACGTCTCATATACTTTCATCCGTATACAAATCTCTCTTATCTTTAGCTTACTATTTTATGTAGTTATACATATTATATTATTATGATTATTCTCTACCTTTCCTTCGCCTTCCTTCGCTCGTCTTCTAGTACTTATGTTTATATGTATGTGTACATGTATCCAAGTATGTAGTGTTATCTTGTATTTACCTTTACCTAAACGTACTACTCGCGGGAGTAGTCATTCTTAAAGTTAACCAAAACCTTTATTAAATAAAAGTGATCTGTAAGTGGGTATGTATGTATGTTAAGCTAAAAAATATTCATTACTTTATTGCTGGGTATTTCTGTTCGTTGAGTTTCTGTTGAGATATAATATTTTTATGTGTTACTGAATTAATTCTCCAGGTCTTTCCGTATGTTTTATGTATCTGTGTAACTAGGTTCTTTCTGTCTATAGGGACATAAAACATTATTCTCATGTTATGTGCTCGTAGCATTTATATGTAGGTATGGTATGCTTATACATAAACTATAAACTACTGCATTAATCTACATACGATTAGATGAGTATAAAGAAATAATTGCTTGCACATAGACAATGCAAACTATTATATCA
This sequence comes from Tomocerus mixtus, assembly GCA_034694165.1. Lineage (NCBI taxonomy): Eukaryota > Metazoa > Arthropoda > Collembola > Entomobryomorpha > Tomoceridae > Tomocerus > Tomocerus mixtus. The sequence continues at coordinate 26,219 of JAQFYC010000175.1, read as the reverse complement.
GGGAATTAATCTATATATCAAGTAGTCTGATACATATATTAAATGTATTATGATATTTGTAAGAGTGATTCACTCACATTCATTCGTTAATAGTACAAGCAAGGTCTAACCTTTGATGATAATGTTATATTGCATGCATACAAGAATGAAATCATAACTCATATCTTTGCAAATCAGCCCAATAAACTTGCTCTGAGATACTAAACTGAAATTTTTAGAGTTCAACTTATAGATCTATAACTTTTACTCTTGCTTGCTTGTTCCAAAGAGTGTGTAAGTAGTAAGTAGTAATGTAATGTAATTCCATGTCCTATCGTATGTATAGGATCCGAAACCTGTTTTGTGTTCACAGTACCTTAGAATTTTTCTGTTCTGTTTTGTTCTAAACACATTCGTCTTCTCGTCGTGTTGTATCTGTGTAGTAGAAGTAAGTAGAAAGCTCGTTCACATTTAGTAGAATATCATCTAGAACAGAATACTTTACGCCGAGCCCTCACAATATACAATTCACCCTCGTAGTGATATGAGATATGATATGTTATACTTTAACATTAACATGCATTAACTCACATAAAATAAAGAGCAATATTTTATAACGTAGTAATATATTCAAAATTTAACTGCAAACATTTTGCATTTGCAACTTAAATATTTACGCTACATTACATACGTCTCTTTTAATTTTCATATCGAGTTTTCTACGCAGGAATTCATATTCATATACGAAGAACCAGTCAGATCTAATTGAATATGTAGCAGCTTATGTACATAGTCATAAAAATGCGACTAGTCTGGTCTGCTCTGCAAGAAATGGGAAAAAGTTTCGTCTTGAATGAAATTCAGTGAGTGAAGAGGAAAAAGTTTGTGGTCTCTTTCTGCACTCTTCCTCGTAATGCACTGTAATGTAATGTAATGGCTCCCTAAAAACGTAAACGTGACCATGGAGTAAGCAAGGCTGGTGGATGGAGAACACTTAGCATGGAGACGAGTTTCTTCTTCACCGGTTTTTCTGGATCACATCACTTTTTGCTATTTAACCTAGTCTTAATGAATTTCAGAGGAAACCATCGAGATATATATGTATGTAGCTGCTTATTATATCCAATAGGATATGGAGCTACTACTTATATGTATAGATTTATGTGCATGCACCGCAATGGAACAGTAGTGTTGCTAACACCTACTTAAGTTTGCTTTCTTTAGCTGATTTGTGCGTATCTAATGATTTGATTGGTCACTTATTCCTGATTGAGGTGTGCTCATCCTTTAGTTACGTCAAATTGGGGATTTGTATACAGTTCTTAATCTTATTTCCTTCTACTATTTCATTTACATGTGCAATGTTATTTTTGTATTCTTGCGGTTATAGCAAAATGTAGTACATACAATGCCAGTTGGTATTAGCAAACCAATTAACAATGCTTAAAACTAAGCATTGTCAATGTTGTCTTACATAGGTAATATACTTGGTATATTAATAATACAAGCCCTATTCATATAGGTACATATCATAACAGAATGCTTCGTCTATTTGTATCTACATATTATATCAGTATGTGGGTTCCTTTATTACAGCATGAATTACATTAACTTAACATCAACACTGAACATAAATGATATTATGTATTTAAGTACTTCTAGGTCGAACTATTACTAGCTAGTTTCCTCCGAGCCTGTTATATTATGCATGACACATACATATATGGTTTATGCATGCATATCCTGTGCTGTGCTCAGTCCTCAACCTTATCTCACGTTTGTTTTGACAGCTTATACACACTTGTGGGTTTGTAAAATCCAGCTTTGCCAAGGAAAAGCTCTCTCTGTCTAGTCTACTCACTCCAATCCACTCACTCCCATCCATCCCATCTCGGCTCGGTCCAGCTTCACATAAAATGTTATATTATGTGCACCTATGTAATAACGAATATTATAACTTTTCTATTTCTATATATTACTCCTAGGCATACACGCATTTATAATGCTTGTATACATACATATATGGCGTATAACAAAGTTAGTGAGTCAAGTTAAGCAATCCAGCCTTTTCTGTTTATGTATTCAATGTCTAATGCCTTGTAGTCATCTATGTTTTGCTTTGGCCAGACCAAGCCAAGCCAAGGTAAGGCAAGGCAAGTGTAACATTCATTCTTTGAGTGAAGGATTCTTGCTTAGACGGACTAGGATTGAATTGTACCCTCCCACATAGTTCATACTTCATGCTTCATACCAAGTTTCTTTCATTTACAAAAGCTTATACATATAGTATAGCTTTCAGATACTTACTTAGGTGCATTTATCTTTGAGTAATCCTAAAATACTGGCTTGGTCTGGCCTAGCATACTGGTACATAAATGATCATGGCTATAAGTTAGTTTAGAGACACCTTAGTGAGTAAATGGATGTTTCAGTATCTTAGATTACACCAAAAGTACATAACATCAATGTACATAGATAAGGATATAATGTGAAATGATGTTTCTTTCTTCGAGGTAAGTCAAGTGGTGTCAGGCGTGCATGAGGCAGGGTCCAGGGTCAAGTCAAGTCAAACACGGGCCAAATGCTCTTATGTTTACCATTGTTGCGGTCCGTTCCAGTTAAGTTTACCCGGATGGAAATAATAAGCAGATTCATTTCACTAATCTAATCGCCTGTAAATTGTAAAGGAAACTTTTGTATTGTGTATGCGATTATGTATTGTATCATATGATAGACTAGGCTAACAATTAAAGGAGCATGTCAGTCATGTTATTATGTATATCTATCATCTATGTACTATCTATGTCGATATGTTATGTAGTGAATAAAATGAGTACATTATGTATCTTACTACCTACTGAACGGTACAAAAATAATAGATGGGTACATTTACGTAGTAGATACTATGATGTATCTAATCTATATATTTGTTGAATTTGACTACCTGGCACTGGTACGGTAATAAAAGTAGATGGGCAAAGATAGCTGGCTTGGTTTGGCTTGGGTCAGGTAGGTAGTTGTAATTATCGGATAGATAGATAAAGATAGGAGTACATAGTAGGTATCAGTATTATGTACATTAACTGAAGCAAATAATAAATTCAAAGAGACAGTAGGTTGCCCCATAAAACCAAAGACAGATGTTAAAGCTTACACTAATCGATCAATAATAAGAGTGTTTCGTTCATTCGCCGGAGAGATAGATAGTTAGGATTAAGTTTAGGTTGGAGTTGGAGGTTTGTTTCGTTTGGCTAGGTTATGGTTCTCTGATGTGATGTGGTAGTTAAGTCATAGAGAAGAGTGCGAGTAGCAAACTTACGGAGGAAATGTTAAGGCAAAGAGGAAAATAGAGGTAACAATTCATATCAGATCTCTGTGTAAGTATGTATATGGCCCGTATTTATGTAGGTAATGATGGAAGGCTTTAAAGGGTTAAGGGCTCATTGCATCATCATAATCGCAGTTCATAATAGTCATAATTTCATATAAGTGTGTGTGGTTTTGTCGGCACAGAGCAAGAAGGAAATTTGGGGTTTTCTCGGAAGATAGTAAGCGTAGTGGTAGTGGTAGTGGTACTGGCCTGATACAGATTTTTTGTGGGTTTGTTCCCTTAGGATGTTGAAGGCGCCTGGGTTGGGCCCCTTTGCTCGGCCTTGTCTCGCAACAAATGATCAGTCACACCTCCCTTGTTCTCTGTCACCACCGAGACACTTTTTTCTCCTGCCGACTCTCAATGTACACTACCCCTTCCTACTTTTACTATATATTTACTACCTCGCTGACTTAGCCTTGCTAAAGTCATATAAAAATATAAGATTTCCATCCACCATACTAGGATCTGTAAATTTTGTCTTGTTGTCTCATCCAGTCAATATCCCACTCTAAAGACAACCATGTCGTTATTTATGTTACACTAATTGATTCTATCTTACTAGTCATCCCCCAATTTTTTCCTCACCTTTCACTTCATATTAGTAGGAAACGTGCTGTTAAATACTTAATAAAATCAGTAACATTGTTCATCGTGCTACAAAAATGGGAAGCTTAAACCTACGGCATAAAATTCTTTCGTGACAAACTATTTTCTTAAAATTGTTTGTAATCAGATGAATATTTGTTTTATAAATCTACAGATTAAAGTATAAATAAATAAAACTGGTAAATTCATCTTCAATATCGTATTGTCAAGTAATCTACTGGAGATTAATAATTTTTGTAAATCCGTTGTATATCTGTAGTACAGTGGCAATTATTCATAAAGTGTATTATTATTAGGGAGTTGATGTTGATATCAGTAGTTCTTTAAAGACCTCTTGGGTTTTGATGATTGCTGAAGAGTTTTTTTGTTGAGATGAGACGAGGAACATTGGATGACCATCAAATATACATATAATACGCAATGCACTATTGTATAAGTATGAGTGTTTTGTTTTGTATGTATTTAGGGATTAATGAGTCAGGTTGCGTCACCGAAAAGTAGGTACTCAAGTTTCAACTCATACTCATGACTTGACTATGACTTAAGTTGGCTGGACTGGAGTCGCGTCCATGTCCGTGTCTGTTTTGTGTTATGTACTTAGGCTAATGCAGCCAGGGGATGGCTTGGCATGATATTCGGCAAGAGAAAATGAAAATTTCATTTCAAGAAGGTAATGTAGCATTCTGAAATTCACAGACAGAGAAGTTGAGCTCAGGTTTTTGTACACGTAGTTTTTTAGCTCATCAAAGGATGTTACGATCATCGAAAGGGAAGCAACCCGCCCAGGCGCCGTTTGTGCTTTTTCCTCGAGGGCTTTTACGACCCTCCTAATGAAGCTGTGAAAAAGTCCCACTTGAAAATATGGTTTCCGCTACTCTGCACTCACAAAAAAGAATCAAGAGTTTCCTTGAGAACCCGATTTGCAAGCGACCAACATGTGTTCAGGATGCATTCACTTCAATCCATTCCATGACTACTTATCCGTACATATACTTACATACATAATATAGTAGTAAGCCTTATTTACTTCTCGAGTCTCAATTTAACTCTAAAGACAAAGAGTCATTCTGATTGAGTGATAATGGAATCTTCGTCTCACTTGACTAAATGTATGTATCTGCACCTATCCTTTACATTCATACATTCATTTTCCACAAATTGTCTTTGATTACTCATATTTCTTATATGGGTTGTATTTAGATTACTTTTTCTATAAGTGATAGTAGGGACCATTATATATGTAGTGTAATCCAACCAGCTAACCTAGCATTTTACAAATTAAAATGTACAATTAACAGTTACGGAGTACAATGTATCAGTAGTACAATGTTTTTGTGCACTATGCAATGTATGTCCATTTATTTCTTACTATAGATTTTAATTGCACTACAATTCTTCTATTTAAAAAGTATATCCGTACTGTTATATAATATAGAGCTGCAGTCATTAGTATACTTACTGTATTACTCATTCATTCAGAGTAATCGTGGATTGTGTATCTTAATTGTAATTGTTGTTGTTTGTTACTACGCTTACGCTGGGTTCAAGTTGCTTATAGCGCTAAATAACCACTTAGCTCACAAGTAATTCTAATGAATGTTGTATTTAGCATTAGACATTGATACAAGCACCGATAAGACAGCAAAGTGTTTTAATCACTATAAAAACTCATTTATTAGCAGTTCTGTTATTTTCTGAAACGTTGCTTATTGTTATTTAAACATCAGCGCAGTATTTATATGACGTGTTAAATATGTATTATTTATGGTATTGCAAACAACTTACTCACTTAGAATTTATTGATGTTAGTTACTGCCCTGATGCATTTAACAAGAATAGCTACATACATATAGTACAACAATAGTACATACTTGGTATAGGATTTGATACTAAGAATGCAAGTAGTAAGCTACTGGCATTAATGTACAAGACAGTTGAAGAAATATATACAAGTATAAGAATGTAGAAGCAAATGCTCACGAGCTGGTAAAGTGAGATATGATAAGACAAGAAATAATGACGCGAGAAAAAAACTGACCCACATGTTTGGGAAAGATTCTCATCAGAAATATTGTGAGAATTAAACAATTGCTTTGGATGTATAACATTTAGTTCGTACGTGTAGTAAGTTAGTAGCTGATGTAAAATGTAAAATGAGTTCTTTTACGTGCTTATGAACATTGCTTTATTAGGTATGAGGAATTGTACTGTGTGAGTATATCTGTAGTAGATTGTTGTTTAGTATAACTATAAGTGTAGCTGGTGGTCTGAAGAAGTCAGAATATTAGCGGAGTGTAGCGTGTAATGTAAAGCGTGTGTAAGTATTCTCAGAATGGGATTTTGCTGATTGTTTTAAAGGGCAGGGGTAAGGGGACGAGAATGAACGAGTGTTTAAGAAAAACTCTTCTCATTATAGTAGTTATAGTAAATGTGAAAATAATATTCATTTATGATTAGTAGAGATATCTAGAATTAGTTGTAGGATTAATGGAGTAATTGTAACAGTAGCACCTTAGTAGTCTGTGTGTATTTACTACAAATACAAATATAAATAGTTGTACACATTTAGTAAGACATGATAAGATAGAGATATAAATAATGGTGCCATGCATGCATGCCACCATTAGAAGTCAGAAATAAGTTACAAGATATAAATAAAAAGCGTTTCTTCTGCTGGTTAAGAGAATGATGGATGATGATAGCCGTGCAGGTGCATCTGCTACGTTTTTCCGTCCATTGCACTCGACTGCACTCGTGGATTTTGGAGTTTTTGCTTGATTTTGCTGATGTGGTGGATGTCGGGGCGTGTGTCAGGCCAGGCCGAGTCGGAGCGAGACAGAGAAGAGCTAAGGCTTTGATCAGGTGTCAATCATGGCATTCGAAGCAGGAAACGAGGGTGAGTCTTCTGTACGGGTGCATCCTCATCTTTCCGCTGTGCCGATCTCAGGGAAACAATTTGCTGGTCGAGGCGCCTTGCTTTGGTCATCGCGAGTTTCGCTTTGTTGGCAGAGCGTACCTTCCTGCGCCTTGCCGTGAGGTCAGCCCCGACGTCACTGCTCTTCCTACAGATATATTGTTCTGCTATGTGTATCTGTACTGTACAGGTAGGCTGTGTAGGTAGGCATCTCTGTGCTTTATTTATGATGCCGCGCCTGGCCTACCACTCCATCCATTCCATAAGGCCCTTTTATTCTTTTCCTAGTATTTGTACTACTACTTATACATGTATATAGTACATAGTATTTACTTATCATTCTTACTACTTAGCTTAGCTAAGGCATATATTTACTTAAGTAGAAGCTATATATTTCATATAGAGCATTATTTGGGTTCCAAATCCAAAGATAGTATGTAGTTAAGAACATTCACTGTTCTTTTCTGTTATTTTTTCTTGTGATGCTGCGTTATGATTATCTAAATGCGAATGAATGCCATGTCCCGGTCATCTCCCTTTGACTTGACCATCCTACTTACAAAATATTACAACTGCACAGCATACATACACATTAATATTACCATTTAGATGTATAACATAAATAAGTATAACAATAAAGGTAGCACGTAATGTAGTTAGTACCTAAAAGTATGTAAGTGAGCGCATAGTTAGCAATTGCCCCTTTCTTAAGAACTCCTGGCCAAGCGAATAGAAAATCTGATTTTCCCCTAATAATACAAATCCTAGTTTAGATCTTGTCATGCTTGCCAATTTTATTGCTAGCTGCCGGTTGGAATGCTCTGCTCAGATTTTCTCAACCACAGAAAAATTTTGGAAATTGTTAATATCTATCCCAGACAACGCTAACTTAAATAATATCTACTTAGGCATCTACATATGTAGTAGTATGCTCTCTTGGCGTAATATAAATGATGACGGTGGCTTCGGTTACGTTAAGTTAGTATTAGCAATTGGCTTGGCATCAGGATACAAAACTGTTTCCAGTAGTGTCTTATGCAAACACGCGAGCGAGTTTATTTTACGAGTCAAGCCAAGTCAAGTCAACTCACCTTGTGACATAAAAACTTTATATGTACTTCTACAATGCACTACTGTACTTTGGTTAAGCAGCAGAATTTATCTAAGTATGCAATTCTAGTATATTAAACTATAGCTTGTACTATGCCCTTACTACAGTAATAGGAAATGTAATTATTATAGTTCTTACCAAAATGAAATGGGAAGTGCCCACCACGTGTGGAATAAATTCTATTTAACTACTATCTGTACAAGTATAACAAATATTAAATTCTAGCTAACTGTTAGGTACTTCTTTACATTCCATGTAAATGGTAAAACTATAACGAAGGTACGTCCCTTCCCTACATTTGCATTTTTGCATACACAAAGGCATCATGCGAGTTCTATTCATTGCATTGTTTAAGAATGGTTGTGTGGACAATCCTAATGGAATAACATGAAATTGGCAAACACATTTATCTAAGTAGTTAAGTTACTCTCTGATTTTGATATGTCCGTATGTTTAATGTTTGTTGGGTTTGGTATGTGAATGTGAATGAATGAATCTGTCTGTCTAAATTCCGTCCATCCCATCTCAACTTTAGCTCTAACCAAACCAAAAGCTCTCAACTATGTAAATTAGATAGCGATAGCTATACATATGTAAATGTTTTCATAACACAATTATTGTCTTGCTGTTTTGCTTTGGTTTGGTGTGGTGAGGCTTCGCTGCCTCGTCTTATGGTCTCCTCTCTGACATGATATGGCATATGCTGACCGCTAAGCTAAAACGAAATCAGTCAGTTTGGATTTTGATTCGTAGTTTAATACTAACTAAATAAGCCTGTTTATATGTACACTACTGACATATACATACACATAATAAGTAAGAGTTATATCCTTGAATAACACTTTATACCCGACCAATGTCCTCCCATGGTCTGTCTGTGTTAATTCAGAATGGCGACAACGAGTGCCCAACAGATTTGCGACAGAATTGAATAGAAATCCATTTACCAGAAAATTCACGGTCGCTGTACTGTAAATGTGAATTGGATTACGCTTTGCTATGTAGATAATAAAAGATTATAATAATATGTAAATATTTGCATAAAATAATATTACTTAAGTTGTGTATAAGTATGTAAATACTTTTGGGTTTGCACTGTTATGACAGGTACATTTGTATTGCAAGTGTCCTGCTTATAGATTGATTCCCAAAGCAAACCACAGTGTAACTTTTATTTTCATGGGAAAAATGTAATGCTAAAAATAGTTGAGGAGAATAATGTAAACACTAATAAAGGATTAGGTTTGGTAATTCACGGATGAAAAATTTTACGGTGCGACTTTATCAATGGGCTTAGTTTACAGTCATGACATCACATCGCATAACATACATAACATCAAGGTAGTAATCACAGAGTGGAATATGTAAATTGGTGAAGGACACACGCAAGGAACGCAATACTATGCCATTATTGCTTGTAACAATAGTTTCTATATTATTGTGTTGGTTGTTTATGTACCTACTTATTATATCTGTCGACAGTAGTGCATCCTATAACATACATTACATTACTGCATTCAGGTTAAACTTATAATTAGTAGTGAGAATACAGAAACGTTATCATATCATGCATACCCATCAGTTGTATGTATAGTTGCATTTTTATCTTAATAAAATAGACGAATTTGTTTTATTTGAACTTGTTTCTTCTACTTTTTCTTGGGATTAGTAAACATAACTGACTTTTGTGTTTTGTTTTGTTTTTAGGTAAAGATTTGGTTCCAAAACCGGCGGAGCAAGTACAAGAAGTTGATGAAAGCGGCCCAAGCTCAGACCGGTACGGGATCTAACCAACCGCCCACCCAACAACAAGAAAATTCAAATGAAACAATGAGCCCTCAACCACCTGATTCTTTCCCATCTCAACCTGGCGACCTCAGTCCTCCTCCAAATCCCAACAACCCGTCTCAGGTCAGTAAACACTCCGACTTTCTTTTATTCTATTATGTTACAGCTATATAGTACACAAAAGTCATTCTCGTAAAATTCTCTGTCGCATTTCTTTTGTTTTTAAATGTCATATCTATTGTATTGTATACTTTGCAAGCACGTACAATACAATAGATATGTCAACACAAGCTTGGGTTTGTACGATGTCTTGTCTCTGTAATTTATGAATAGAGTTCATGTGAAGTTTGGTGAATTTTATAGGATTACTTGGAATGCTAGTTCTTGTTATCAGCCAAATCGATTTTTGCAAGGAAACACACATTTTCTCGATATCGAAAAGAGTTCTGAATTAATTTATATTACAAATAGGCGATATGCATCGTATCTGTATAATATTTTATAAGACAGCTGAAGTCATATCATTTCTAATAACACACATATGTTGTTGATATGTAGGCATATTCGTAATGAGTAGAAAAAGTCCGGCGACTGAGTGAGTGTAGTAGTGAAATGCAATTCTCAGAATAGTAAAGGTACATACATACGTAGAGTCATACGATGGTCCTTCTGTCCAGTCCAGGCAAGCAATCGAATGAGTGAAGTGAAATTAGTTCATGTGTGGTTCTTCATTTGTCGCTGGCCTACTAACTCAAGGCTTCCATTGCATTGCATGCCAACATAGTAGCACCTTCCTTCTTTTGCATGTATTCTATTCATATTATATCTTCGTATCGGTCCTATAGTTCTGATATAGTAAATAAGAGTTCATGTTTTCTTTGAAGGATAGCCAGACGCATACCTTTAGCATAAGGCTACTTATCGTTTTACATTCATACATTATGGCATGACTCTATTCTATTGTTGTATACAAATAACGGCAAGCTAAATAGAATGATACTACATACACATATATTACATATAAACGTTCGTTGAATCCTTGGCGTTGGCTATGTCGACCCTTTTAAATATAAACACGGGATCCCTTGGCCACACGTGCATTTGACACGAAATCTCTTAGCAAGCAATACTGTATATTTCGACTTTATCTCCACAAACAGTTGTTTGTAGTTTGCATTGCACAGTATCAGGACTACTACATATGAGGGATATGTACAATTGTAGTACATAATATATTGCGAATTGTGACTTGGCTATGTTAGGTATGTTTTGCAATATAAGTTATCGCTGTTAGTATAAGCAATAACTAATAAGTATACTTAACATGGGTATCCCCAGTTGGACTTGGGCATTGTGAATATCAAAGTTTTCATTGTTCTCAGTAGAGCAGTAAAATAAAAAATGGCAAGCTACCTATTTGTTAAACACTTAAGCTATACATACGTAGTCATATTGTAATGTGGATTGTGTAGTATGCACTATAAGACATTTATGTACTTAGTTAAGGTAGGTAGTATGTTGTAAAGTAGCTTTGTAGATATTGTGCAGGTGGTAAGGTGTATTGTGTGCAATGGCATATGATATGAGAGATATGCATTACAATTAATTTTGCAATCGATCATGCTAGATAGAGTGGATATAAGTGTTATTATCACGTTTTCACATTTCTTGAATTGGATGTAATAGCACTAAATTGTTTCTTGGAGAGATAAATACTTGCACGTGGATAGAAATCGAAAGCGGGCATTTATATACGATTGCCTGCGTACAAAGTAAAGGTAAACAAGGCAAGGAACGCGATTATATGTACTCATGCTAGCATTCCAATTTTATGCATGTAATTTGACACAGAGTAATTGAGCGAGGAAATGATCTTTGTTGCTTGCATTGTGTGTGCTGCTTAACTTAAATATAGAGCACGAAAAAAGTGATAAATAAATCTGACGAAAAACTTGTTGGTTTTTGATTTTGCAGGGAAGTTGTTCATCACCGGTGTCACCGTGGGAAGTGAAAGCCCCCCCTCACCAGACTCCTGGCCCCCCTGCCCCTCATCACCCGCACCCTGGCCTTCCGGGTCACCAAGCGTACCAGTATCATTGGTATCACCAAGACCATTCGCTCCTCACGTAGACCGTACATTCCGTGTGTAAACAAGGTTGTGCATTCGCATTCCACATTGTGTGTGACTCTTTCTGTGCATATATTATATTATATGATTAATATTATCATCAGAGGGGTAGCCCTTTAGTTCCTTCAAATATTCGGATTTTTGTTCTCTCTACTCCCCCCACTCATGTTTTAATTTGCTATAGACACAGTATTAAAGAGGAATGAAATCCGAACTGCCAATTTATTCAGCATCTTATCTTGCTCCTCATTTTAATAATTCATACTAAATACATTACTTGCTCAAGTATTTATTCATACTTACATTCAGCTACACACATACTACTTACAATACAATATACGTACCTCATGCATATACTAGTGTAAGTACTCGTAATTCATAAATATAAAATTGTACTACAAACTATTTATGTACTTAAATATAAATATACATGTTGATACAATAATACTATATACATACGTACATACATAACCTACTACAAAAATGCATATTATCATCCATAACCACATTTACTACCATATAGTATACTGTATGCATAGACATGCAGTGACATGACAGATAAATGCAGCTTTGCCTTTGATCATATTGCCAATTAATTACAGATTCTGCCTTCATATGTCTACGAACTGGTACTCGCTAATAAACATAACGTAATTCATTCTACATAAACATTTATTGTTAGCAGATAACCAAAACCAACCATTCAAGCTACCTACTTTCCTACACTACAACTACAGTACACCCACTTGGATAACAAAACAACAAAAACACAAATACCTAGTAGCTAAACTAAGGTATCCAAGCCCGACCATACACATTACACACAATACATGCCAACACTTCGGGGCATTTCATATTAGTATCAATGCATTAACATAACAAGCCAAAAGCTACCTACTACATATACAAATACAACCGCATATAACCATTTTATTACTATATACATATAGAAAAGCAACACCTTCGGCATAAATGTTCTTATGCATTCTTTACGCACAGACTTGTTGTGTTGTGCTCCTGCTCTGGCTCTTTCAATCTACAATAATCGCTAATCACATTTACAAATACAAAGCATTGTTATTACATTATTCCTGTCTACAGGTATGTCGAGTGTCAAAATCAAAGTAGAAACATTTTATAGTATTATATATCTACATTATAATGTAGCCAACCCAGCTCTATTTTAGTTTTAGCGTATGTATCAGTATTAGAAGATTAGCATACAAGTTCACATTGCAGATATTAATATAAAAGGTTCACTTCAAGTCCTTCACGATCGCTTGATGCAATTCTTAAGAGGAGATCGTGAGTGCAACGTAAGTACTCTACACTACAGTAGCCTAGATATACTTCATAAAGGAAACCAGATTTCGAAGGAATTGCTTACTATCTGTCACCCGAGCTGACTGAGTTGCATTGCACAATTGAGAATTGGTTGGTGTGTTGTGCTATTATTGCGCCCAAGCGATTACTCTCCATTGTGTATGTTAGTGTGAGAGCTTTGTCAGTGAGACAAGAACAGACAACAGAAGACACACATTTGAAAGGTTCAAGCGAAATAATTAAGTTTGGGCAACTGGGAGACTCACTCGATGAGTTCAGTTCAGTCAAACCAAGTCAAGTCAAGTCAGTGTGGTTTGGTTTCGTTGATTCTCATTGAGCTTGTCTAGGTTGACGAGGCAGCTTTGCCATTTCTTAAGGATATCCTTTGTCTTTCCGACAGTTGATGTTGGTTGATGTCTGGCTGGCAACTTACTACACCATACCTATAACACACAGCCTACTATGAAATGACTTCACTTCACTAAAATATGACAAGGAAATGAGTTGCTTTAGTCAGTCAGAGTTCTTTTCAGCAGTCATATCATACTAATGCATAGAAGCTTAAATGCATTTTCAATGCAATATGCTATTTTTCATTTAGTTTGTCATATACATGTACTTACTATATAGAGATACACATACATATTTAGTACTGAAATATAGAAGAACGAAAGTGATATTGTTTTAGAGGCAGAGAGGCACATAAGGATTTAGATTAGACAGACGTATGAATTGACTTCTGTTAGTTGGGCTGGGATCCTTTCCTTTCCTATAACCATTACATTCATAAAGCCTACACAATGGGCATAAGAAGTTTATACATGCAATTACAATTACTTTTCGTAGGTTGTAAGTATACCATATACAATAGGAACAATACTCTATTAATGGTGTGGTGAGGTGTAAGTCGTAAGTATAGTATTAGTTTCAGAAAAATGTAGCTACCTTTTGTCAGTATACATAAGGACAATAAAGTGCTATCTCTTATTAACTATCGCATCTTAATAGACATTAACTTTACTACGTATTATTGTAGTATATCTATACGAGATACAATCTTGGAAGAGTGTTAGCTAACGAGAAATATTATTACTTATATTTTAGACTACACTACTATAGGATATACTAAATCAATATATATGTAGAATGCGAATGAATTGAGTACGCTTAAATGGATAAACGGAGTTTTATATAAGGTTGTGTTAGGATTGGTTTGGTGTGTATGAGACAAAGTAGTGTTACTACTTTATAATATTTGTATTTACATTAGGGAATGAGTGACGAGGAGTTAGTAGGTTTAAGGAGAATGGGAAAGGTGAAAGGAAATCGAGTAGGTAAGGGAGAGAGATTGTTTTGAGATAGTTTGTGCTCTGCTGTTAAAATTGGAGAATGTGTCTATCTAATCTAATGTTCCTTACGTTAGTTAGCTGATTGTTGTGAATGTTCTGTTCTGTATGTACTCATATCTTGGCTTGGTTTGGCTTGGCCAGACTTGACTTACTTGGTTTGAGTGAGTGAGTTGGTTTGAGTTTACTTAAGTTGGGTTAGTTGGCTGTGTTATTGTGGCTGTGGCTCATTGTCAGTGTTATGTTATGCTGGTGAGGAACAGAAAAAGAGAAGTTTGGTTTGGTTTTGGTGGAGAGAGGGTGAGCCTACGAAGTTAGAACATTATAAGAAATATGATGAAACTGAGAGAGAAATGAAAATGATTGACACATGGGAGTTAACCTTGTATGACATGACATGACTGGATTTTTTTCAACTTCCCATTTCATTCCTCGTTTGCATGTTGATAACCTTTTTGTGGAGTAAGCTATACCATAGGGAATGCCGATCATGCAAACGAGAGACAAACGATCCACGTCACTCAGCGGATATGAGATCTGAATGAATCCTATCGTGACCAATCCTCTTCATGACAACTCACGACAACTCATCCCCGAATTCCTATCTTTCTCAAAACTCTTCTCTCGTTGCCATAAACAATCATTCCAATGCAACGCATTGCCAACTAAACTAACGCTATCCTATTTTTCCAATGAGCATTGAACATTTCCTCAACTTCTGTTATGTTGACTTGAGTTTGCGTTGACTTGACTTGACTCTATCATCCCTCATACCAAACCAAACCACGACAAAACCAAATCTTATTAGAAAATATGTTCCTCATTTCATTCTACGAATTTATTTTTACCAACTAGTTGTTTCTGGGTTAACATTAACAAACATGTGTTACAGATACAAATTTTCCCTTCTGCTTATCAAACTAATATTTAGTACATACCAACGTAGATTAACAAGGTTCCGTTACACTCCAATGCCTAATTTACGATCAATAACTACCTAAACACGCTCCTCTTCTCATATTTTGTTATTTTGTATCTCTAGTATTCTATGGAATGGCATGTCATGATACTAGTACAGTGTGCTTGTACATACTAACCAGTATTGTCTGTACATGTGTACAGTGTAGACCATATTTATTAAGTAGACAGTAGACTCTAACTCTAATATAATGGCAATAATGATGTGGAACATTGACTATAGAAGTGCTAGACTTCTATAAACTTGTACACATTCATAGTGTTACATTTAATATTTAAGGTACACATGTGTAAAATATTGTAAGAACAAAATGCAGATAGCCAACCCCATTCCATCCAACGAAAAATTGTCCTAAATGAGCCAGATCACATTCTCTCCATCTTTCTCTTCCTTTACTCACTCCAGTTGAGAGCAGACTAGACTAGACAAGACACTCTCCTCGTACTACAACAACCAACTAACTTACACCTTCCTTGTATCACATCCTATTTTGTATTTCTAACAAAACTGGTTTTTAATTTATGAATTGAAGAGAATCTCACTACCATATCAAATGCTGCGCTGCGACTAAGACCAGACTACATACATATTATGCATTTAGAGTTGAATTGAAACAAACTCTCAAATACTAATCATAAGTGCTTTTATCCTACATTATATACATTAGTAGGCATATATACATATGTACAAAACATACATGTGTACAATTTAAACTTACTAGCACATTTATATTCTCATTAACTTACATATTCATCTTATACTTTGTATGTCTATCTGTATATGCAGTCCATTATCTTTATAGGTAGATAAATACAGATGGTAACTGGCTGCTAATGTATAGTGTATCTAGAGTCTAGTAATACTAAGAAAATCCTGCTATAGAAGATTATATTATACATGCATGTACATACTACAGAAGAAAAATGAATATAAATTAGTGGAACATGCTAATAAATATTATTTCTCTTATATACAAACTTTGCAGACAACATCTTGAGACTTATACATTAGGAATAAAATAAGCAGACCACACCACACCATAATATAATCCAAACGGTGATTGTCAGTCAAAACTCTCAAAACATTATTCTATCACAAGGAGGTTGAAATCTTTTAATGTGAAATCGGTTGGCTTACCCTATTAATGCGGAATACTATGTACTTAGTACTACTTAGTAGATATAATATGACCCTAAAGTTGCATCCACCTGTAATATCCTTAATTTCTAATGCTACATAGAAATATCATTTGAAATGGCATGAATTTTATTTGCGAGTGTGAAAAAAGTTAAAAGAGTGGGCGGCCAGAGCTGTCCCAAGTCTCCCAAGCGATTTGATTTTTACGGTACATGAACTCAAACAGTTTCCGCCAAATAGTACATAGTACATTACATACTTACTAATGTGATGGCTCCCGTTACTAAAATGGATCTCGATAAGAATCACAACAATACAAGCATAAATCAAAGCAGACAGCCACACAACAGCATAGCACAAGGATTGAAACAAGAAAAAATATTATAAGCTCATATTCCACACTGAATTTTGCCACACTCTAATAAATAGAGGAGAGAGGGGGGAAGCCAAAGTTGAAGCTGCATACAAATAGTACATAAGTACATGAAAAACGCTGCTCTCTAGTATCTCAGCTAAACAATTGACTCAAGCGTCAAACTAAATTTAAGGTAAACTAAAGTAAAACTAAACCTAGATTAACTAACTAAAATATTGTATGTACGCAAGTAAATATGCGTAAAAGAATAAGGTAGAGAAGAGAAGTAATGTTAACTTTTGTGAACTACCTATAAGAATAAGGGCAAGAGCAAAAATATTTTTCGTGCAATATTATATTTTACAGATATTGGGCTGGCTGGATTTGGTTTGTTGGTATTCTTAGTAATAAATAGGAGTTGAATCATCATAAAATAACGTGTAAACTTGTGTAAAAATGTAATATGAATGAATCCGAGTGTGTATAAAGTTGATCCGACTGATAAACGACTCACTCACCTGCGAGTTGTTTTGCTCTTGCTTAGCGTTTCAATTTTCTGCCTCTAGCTTGATTACTACTCTTCTGGGTTTGTATATGCTGTTACGTTTCTGTGATTACGCTTTGTGTATAAGAGTAAGCAGATAATTTCCAGATACCTTTTACTATACTGTAGTATCCTCAAGTAGCTACATACACACAGTATAGAATACTTCTGTTAACCAAGTATACTATACATGTGGACATTATTAGTACATGCACTTATTGTTAGTTAGAATCAACAAGAAACTACTGTTTAGGCATTAGTACAACACAATATACTATACTAAACTACTGCTAATACTAACTAGTGTTGTGTTTGCTATGTGATGTGAGCTTTTCTTACGAGATTATGAGTTTCCGTGAGCGCACTGAGATCCGTTCCATTGCAATTGGAAGCTACTTACTACTACTTGCTTATTATCTTCATTTATGTATTGTTCTTTCCGTATGTAATGAGCTGAAGGATTAGAGGATGATTCCCATTTCGTTATGTGCTGTTACCTTTGCTTATAATGTGAATTTGGATAATGCCTCGCAATCTAAGCACACTAGCTAAAGCAACTGATTCACGTTTTTCATTATTATTATCATCATCATGTGTAGCTTTACCATTTTTATTTTATTTACCTTTCCCTTCATACTAATATATAGGTAGTAATAGTAAACTTACGTATAGCTACATAAGTAAAAGGACTATATGTACTTATATTTTACGTATGTATATTGTATAGAAGTAGACGAGTACGGTTTTTCAATTTACGCACAGTATTCATTAATAACTAACGATAAACGCAACAGAATACATAATTGTTATACAAATTATCTATGATAGTGTACTCCGGGATTGACTTGACTTGACCAGGATTTTATTCTTTAGACTTCAGATCATTTGATTCTCGCAAATAATAAATGCAGTTAGTTAGCTAATTACATATAGACACCACATAATATACAATGAGGAAAGAATACTGAACTGTGATGTGACGGGATTATAATAAAGATCCTTAAAAATACATGATGTATACCATAACATGTAAGAATATATCTGGGTACCTAACAACACTAATAAGTAAAACAACTAAAAATGAAGGAGATTCAATGTAATAAAATAAAACAAGGGAAAATTGGTTCGACTACTCAGCCACAGCCAAAAATGCTTTTTTACAGAACTTGAGTAAAAGTTAAAGAATACAGATAAAGTTGAGAAAAATTGTAACTTGGTATCTGCCAGCATAGCACAGCTTGGGATTTATGAAACTATGTGCTGGTAAGGAGTAAGTACACACATATTTATAATGTTGAGCTGTATAAGAGAGAAATTGAATTTATTTAGTATTATTACGAGTGTACATATGGAATGGAATTGTGTTGCTAGATTGCCTGGGTAGTTTGGCTTGGCCTGACTTACTTAGCTAGTCGAATCACAATTGATGTCGAGGGAGTGTATGCTAGCATGCTGCTTGGCTTTGGCTTGTATAGTCGATTCTATTGAATGGGTCTTTCAGTTTTCCTCTCTCTCTCTCTCTTGTAACGTCGTGTAGCTCAGCTGAACGAGTGTATTGGATTGGAGTGAGGGAGTTTGGCTTTGGCTTTGCTGTAGTCTCTGAGGGCAGATGTGTGGGAGTAGAGCCGATAGAATTTCCATGGAAACTTTTTCCGAGTTGGCTTTGGCTTTTCGCCCTATAATTTGGTTGGGCGGGTCGGGTTGGCTCGTTGTGTAGTTTGGGAGACATTGTGTGCTCATCATCAATAGAATAGACATACAGACTGTGCAAAATTACACAGGCGAGAAGACAGGAGCAGCGGGGAGAGCGTGCGTTGCGTCTCTCTCTGCTATATAATATTTCTCTTCTTCTCTAGCAAATAGTATAACTATATAACTAAAACTACATACTAATATAACCCAACTACTAACTAATGTGCTGCAAACCAAAGCCAAGTCAAGCCAAACCATGCCAAGTAAAGTACAATCAAGTAGAGCCAAGCCAAGCCAAACCAACATAACATAACATCAAGGATGCGACCTTCCTTCCATTTCTAATCAACCCCCAGAAAGTTACGAAATAGACCTAAGACTCCATATTCAACTCCAACTAACAGTCATTCGGCCTTCTTCAACTCCTGTGCACTCTCAAACTCTCTACAGATACAATAAAATATTAAATAAATTATATCTTCTATAAAAGATTTACCTATAAACTTTTTTAATGTTGTAAGTATGCACGTATACAATACACATACCTAGGTAAACATCTTATGCAAGGTACTTTTAGTTATGTAGCTTATGCTATATCTCACTAACTAATATAACATTACTCCGTGAGTTATGTATATATATATGTCTATAGTATTCATACAATCAAATATAAACTTTAAACTAGTTAATATGTATAATACAATCTTCTATAGCTGTACCATATCAAAGAAAGCTTGCTTGAATTAAGCATAATGTGGCTAGGTTACTTTACTATTGTGACCTATGTACTTTACTTTGTTTGTCATCGCATCAGAGTGATTGTATGTATGTAGTTGTTTGGAATGCAAATTTCATAAACAAATGCCCAAACATGTTGTTATATAGGATATCATATAGATAGTAAATATTTTATGTGCGTGCTACGCAGTATACAAAGTATGAAACTATTCAACATCATCACAAAAGTTAAATAAATATGATAGAAGTTGACATAACTATCAGTAGTTTTAAAGTATTATATCGCATATCGGCAGCTCACAACAACAGTTTAGCTTATCATTAGACAGCTTTACATATTTTAGTATCTGTAGTATTGTATTGAATATTTCATCGCATCACATCGCATGATGTAAGTTTAATTTAAGCTGACTGTTCAAAAAAGATATTGTGTTTAGTATTTGTCTCGTTCTGTTTTAGTCTTTGTGTCTCATAAATCTCATTGTGTTTACTATCACATTAAATTTTGGATTGCATGGGATGTATGGTATATATTTTCGAGAGTCCCCCTCCTTTCTCTCACCTCACCCTCACATTCGCAATTCTTTCATTGCATCTCGCTTTGTTCGACTTTGACTATCGCTTGGCTTGAATGTTCCCAATTGCCACATCACATTGCATTCTTCGTCTTATTATTCTACAATAAACAACACAACAACCTACCTACAGAGCACAACTAAATAGCAACAGCTACATTCTGTCTGAATCTCTATTACAAACTATCCATCAGATACTTGCACTACTACACACACTACTACAGTCTACTATTTATCTGGTCTATATTACTTATGACTTTTCGACTAACAAAATTGGTACCTAATTATTGTACTATATACAAAGATATCAACAGTGTCCTCACGCAAGTGCTCATGCTCATTGGAATTCAACGCTGTAAGATTATATTATGAATTTTAAATCGTACCATACTAAGCTAATTATAATCAGTTAATACTATCATCATATTTACAGACATACTAATTGTACATACCATATTATAGCTTTATGTTGCTGCATTTTATTTTGTTGATATAAACATCAACAATACCTACCAACAAGCAAGGAAAGTATGTCTATGCATTTTTATTTCACATACATAAATAGTAGATAATATATGTATACTCCTGCAACACTGATACTTGTTTACCATGTACTATAGGGAGTAGGTACATGCAACTACGCCCGTAAACATATTTAGGTAGCTATAGCTATCCACATTTTATATACTAAGTACTTGCTCCTTTTGGAAATGGCAATTCCATGCCTTGGGATTCGCATGTCAAAATCTTGTCATCAGCTCAACCCTACATCAGCACCACCACAGCCACCGCATTCGGCCTTCTAGATACCTTACCACACCAAGTCAAACCAAACGAAACCAAACCACGCCATTAGACAAGATTGAAGTGACTTGACTTGACTTCGCTTCATGGCTACCCTACAGATTTCTTGACTGATGTCTTCTGTCTTCTTGGAACAAATGCCAAAATAGTAAACCTAAACAACAGCAGATAGCCATTGTGTACACATTGTAAGAATAAATACCTGAATGGATCTACAAGGACAGAAAATATATTAAGCAAGCATATAAAAATCTAGGATATGCAAAATATATTACAATAGTACTACTTACTATTTACTATCTGAATAGGGTCACATAGTCTGCGCGCTTGTGTATTACATGTACCTAAAAGTATAAGCAGTCCCTCTAGATAAGCACAACAATATAATCGTATTAAACTTACTATCCTAATAAAGTAGGTATAAAGTGCATTCAGAGTTAAATTGACTTATTGTTAGCATGACCAAACATTGGCTGACACATAATAGACAAGAAGTTGATCGTTAAAATGCTGTTATAACCGATACAGAATGCGTTTATAGCTAAATTGCAATTTTTCTAGCATGTCTTTCTTAACTTATCGATAGTACTACTACGACTAATATATAATCTGCCACTGACTTGTACAGCATACGCCTATGTGCGTATATAACAATATTGACGTAGATACAATGTAAAAGGAAGTAAAAGTAAATTACTCTCAAATGTTCGAATTAGATTTTTTCATTAAGTCAATTTAGATTTCTGTTGTTGTTTAAAGTAGGCTGCAGCTTGCAAAACGGCTAGTGTGTACCCTTTTTGTTTATTTTGCAACGTATTACAACGAGAATTTGCAATTTGCAATGCACATGTAAAAAAAAATCCAATGCAAACGAGTTAAATTCACTTGGTTATTGCATTAATCTTTTGGTTGTCTGATCTTAAGCTTCAAGTTGTACCATAAGTTGAATTGCAGATCTTTTTGACATGGAATTCGTTAAGTAACTGGGATTTAGGAACGTTGGCGTTGGCAAGGATAATGGAAAGCATGACATGAAATGATGCGAATACGAACGGATGTCAAGCATCAACCTAACCCAGAGCCTTAGAGAATGTACAAACTAATCGTAAGTGTATATCATGTAGGTACTCCATAAGATATTTTTTACAAGTATACCTTCTACATAACCTACTATATTCATAAGAAGACTGAAAAGAACCGAGAAACAGTGTGAATTCAATCAAGAGAATGTGAAATGAAGGTAAAGTAACTCGCCTCCCCAGAAACATCAAATCAGAATCAAAACTTGCTCGAATTATCATGACATGGAAACCAACCAGAGGAGCATGTTTTCTTTTCTCCTTAATTATATCCTAACCCTCTATCAATTTTTCAAATGCTTGAATAAAACAGGAGCTTAGACATGTCAGTATCAGTGGTAGCACTATGTAGCACCGCTTGCTTACATGTTACATTACAATATATCCAATATCCACATATATGTAATATTTACATACGTGTTACATATACATATTCCTGTGAGTGTGTTTATATATTGTACATTAAACTATCTATCAGTACATGATGATGGGTACACATGGATATCCATGCTGTATTGTACCATTTTGTATCTGTACATACTGAAATGTCATAGGCACAACGGTACCTACTGTCAAAAATTATGGGAATCATGAAAATCGTATCAAGTAAATAAGTTATGTAAGCAGAGAAATTATAATGTGTGGGTAACTTAATTGCAATGGATCTATTACTAAAATGTATCCATTTTTACATTTATATGTATACTACCTATTATTTGCAACATAACAATGCTGAATATCAATTAATTTATTAACGGCTACCATTTAATCCATGAGTAAAACAAAGGAATCTAGCAGTTCATTTTTTCATATCATTAGAAAAAGGTACATTATCATTACCCTGAAAAGGAAATTATCATTATTGGACATGGAAAGAAGTGTGCATAACGACTCGTCTCACATGTGCTATTTAAGTATCTGGGTAAACATAAAACCTGACGGCATATATAAATCCTTACGATAAGAATATCTTCCAGTTTGTATCTACAATATGTAGTTTAACGTGCTATGCCTGCATGAAGGTTTCATTTACCTCTGAGCGTCCTATCGTAGACCATTGATTTTCCTACTAAACTCAAACTCAGCAAGATTTTTCAGTAATGGATTGGAAGTATATTAAGCACTTTTCTACTGAAGAGGAGGCTACAATTTATTTAGCTAAGAAAAAAATATATGAATATGCTTAAATTATCCAAATGGAATAATTTTGGTAGTTTTGACTCGGAGTATTCTTTTTGGATGGTTAATTTGCATAAATTGGACTGGATCACCTCTTAGTGTACTTGTCCTTACTTTTTTAAGAACAATAATATGTGCAAGCATATCATTGCACTTGCAGCAAGGGAAAGAACGTCATACTTATTCAGAAGCGGCAAAAAATATTCCATTAGATAAAAAACGATCACGGGATAGGCCCAGGGGCGCCGCTAAAGCTTTGATTTTGGACTAAAGCACACTATATTTATGAGCTATGTTTGACTGATTATTGCCCCCACACTACTGATAATTTATTCTGTTCTAATGTTCACTTTAAAAGACCCTGTCCTTTGTTTTAATGACGCAAATAAATAATGATTTTCACTTTGTTTTAATGATAGGATTCCTTTGTTTTGATGATCATTTAAATATAAGTCATTTATTAACTAATTAAAAATAAGATCATTAAACCCAGCAAAACAACATATTATGCAAACACTGAGATTGTTTTTTTAACTGTTAAATAGTTACAAAAGTGGAGGACCCTGTTGAAACTCGGAATAATCAACTACCCGTCGAAAGTGAGTCTCTAAATTACGATTTTAAATTTTACATCAAAATAACTCAAACGGGTCACACTTTCAACAGATCCTGTCATGGCGAATTTTCCCTTTGTCTGATGATACTTTGTGCCTACAACATATTTACAATTCCAAGTCCTCGTCAGTATATTGAATACAAATATTAGTTCTTTACAATACGAACACAAATATTATGCATATGTTTTTGTGTCCGTGTGTTTGCATGTAGTTCATTTATGTATGCAATAAATGGAGTTTTCTACATCCATCTAAGTGCATATTATATGTATGATGTACTGTAGTTAAGCATAATAAAGTCCCTTTGATACACAGTAAATATATTACGTGTGTATATTTCGGTTCTGTTAGAACAGAGAATATTCTAATCATTTATTCTGATAATTCAATTCAATCTAATCCAGTTTACTTTTGTTTTGTTATGTGAGTGAGCCACAGCATTGCAAAGCAAGTAAATTCAGTTTGCATACGCGTATTTACTTTACCTATATGCATGCTTGTAATATAACTCACGTCAAATCGGTATTGTAAAAGGTATGAATATTGAAAACTGTCTTTATGTTATACACGAAGCTGCTATTACATACCCAGTAAGATTCTTTGAATTTGAATTGTCCAAGCTAGCCATGCAGGTTATAAGGACAGGACAACTGAAAACAGAAGAAAAACAAAACGAGAAGATAACAGCAGAACAGGACTCACTATTTACTATGCATATGCATTCACTAAACATAAGAGACACAGAAGAATAACTACACCTTCTTCGCGTATTTAATTTGCAATTTCATCATGGTGAACGCCTTCTCAATAGGCATATCTCTGTAATTTTTCCCAAATGAAACCTTAACCAGTATTTACAGTCAGAGACATTTGCAACTTTAATGGTATTTCATTGCTGTCGGAAATTAAACTTAATAAGGGCTCATATCTACTCTATCTACATTGAAAACATTTATATAACTCTGCCTTTGCCCTGCCTGTCTGCCATGCCATGGCTTACTTAAGCAAAAACATAGCCTGGCCCGGTTTGGCCTTACATTAGTATTTACTCCTATTTAGCTGGAATAGGTACTTACTATTATGTATATGAAGTTACATAGGGTTTTCCACCGTTGATACTTGCTAGTTATTATTGGTAGTTAGATATTAGCTATCCCATTTCAAATTCACAATAAACACAATACAGGCAGTAGCTATACTACCAAAGGAACTTCCACATTGTATGTACATGCATTTCAATGTATTTATTGATATAGAGTAGTAGGTACAAACAGAAAGTGGAGCTACTATTCCATTTAATAATTCATACCCTTAGAACAGAGGTACACGGGCACGGTAGTTAAGAAGAACTTGTTGAAATTAATTATGCATCTGTGGTTGTTAGAATCATACTTGAGGGAATTCGGTTTCACATATCATTCCCTATCGGGGCTGGTCTATCATTAGCTTACATTTCGGATTACCCATACTGATGAGCCTAGTTTTATTCATTAGCAGTTTAGAGAAATCATTTAATTTTCTCCCTTTTGTCTAGTTCAAGCCAAAACTACTTAAGTAAATAGTACCTGTATGCATTTACTTGCTGACATTTCTTCTTATCAGCATTCTTGTTCTAATTGTTCAATACTTATGCACACTGTACTGTAGGCTGTAGGTTCCGTATATTATAATTATGCTCATTATACATTATGTATCAAGGCAAACCTATTTATACCCATTGTGAGGATGTACTGTATGTAGTGGACGATCCAGTAATTTTCCGCACGCTCCTTCATTTCAGAAAACTACTCAGATGAAAACTCTAGGCATGTTAGATGCCTATAATGACTAAGTGTAAATATAGCCCATTGCGTTGCGTTATATTGATAATGTGTGTTGATGCAATTTCCGATGCTTTTGAATTAATATTAGGAAATATTACAACTCTGAACTCCAAATTAAGTCAATTTATT